>JAQRGA010000933.1:0-13901 GCA_029237695.1 Conchocele bisecta | reverse complement strand
GCGGAACCCCTTTAAACCGAACAGCACTGTAAGCTATGTATGTGTTTGTAATCTCTCTAGACCGGACACCAATGCAAGCTAGATATATGTGCGGAAGCTCTCTAAATCGGACACCACTGCAAGCTAGATATGTGTGCGGAACCTCTCTAGACCAGTATGTATATGTGCGTAATCTATCTAAACCGGACACCCCATTGTAAACTAGATGTATGTGCGGAACCCCTCTAAACCGGATAGCACTGTGCGGAACTTCTCCAGACCGGACACCACTGCAAGCTAGGCATGTGTGTGGAACATCTCTAGACGGGACACTACTGCAAGCTATGTATGTGTGGGGAACCTATCTTCACCAGACACCACTGTAAACAACGTGTATGTGCGGAACCTCTCCAAATGGGATAGCACTGTAAACTAGGTATGTTTGCGGAACCTCTGTAGACGGGATGCCACTGTAAGCTAAGTACATGTGCGGAACCTCTCTCAACCGGACATAACTGTAAACTAGGCATGTGTTTCCGCCTCTATAGACCGGACAGAACTGTAAGCTACATATAGGTATATGTGCGAAATCTCTCTAAATGGGACAGCACTGTAAACTAGGTATGTTTTCGGAACCTCTCTAGACGGCCACCAATATAAGCTAGGTATATGTGCGGTACCTCTCTAAAACGGATGCCACAATAAAGTAGGTGTGTGGTGTACGGAACCACTCTAGACCGGACACCACTGTACACTACGTGTATGTGCGGAACCTCTGTACAATGGACAGCACTGTAAACTAGGTATGTGTGCGGAACCTCTGTAGACCGGACATCACTGCAAACTAGTTATGTGTGCGGAACCTCTCTAAACCGGACACCACTGTAAACTACGTGTATGTGCAGAACCTCTCTAAACCGGACACCACTATACATGAGGTATATATGCGGAACCTCTCTAGACCGGATAACACTATAAACTAGGTATGTGCGCGGAACCTGTCTTGACCGGACACCACTGCAAGCGAGGTACATGTATATGTTATATATTTAGGCTGGAAACAGAAGCATGGAACAGCGCGGCCACCTGTAACTAAAATTATATTTGAACCGTTCTACAATGTTCGCTATTGTGGAGAACATTTCTCAAGTAATTAGTCAATACCCATATCCGGCCTTATTCGGTTATATTTATAAGATTGATCATATTTCTGCATCCATATTGTATTGATCACTGCGCACTACTGCTTACTGCTACTGGTACCGCACACATACCTAGCTTGCAGTAGTGATCGGTTTAGAGAGGTTCAACACATATACCTAACTTGCAGTGGTGTCTGGTTTACAGAGGTTTCGCCCATATACCTCGCTTGCAGTGATGTCCTGTCTAGAGAGGTTCCGCACACATACATAGATTGCAGTAGTGTCCCGTCTAGAGAGGTTCCGCACACATACCTAGCTTACAGTGCTGTCCGGTTTAAAGCTGTTCCGCAATTATGCCTAGTTTACAGTGGTGTCCGCTGTGGAGAGGTTACGCACATCTCACTGCTCACTGCTGCTTACTGCTAGCAGTGAAACGCACCTCACTACTCACTGCCGCTTACTTCACACCGATGCAAAAGTATACCCTAAATGCCCACTATCGCTGACATTGCTTCATAAGGGTCTACACGTATTAGAGGTCCGTTTTGGGAGCGAGTGGCAGATAATGAGCAATAAATCACGTGTGTACATCAATAACAGATGTGCAGATAACGATGTTACAGATGTTGTGCAATGAGCTCTGTCACATGACAACATTGGTGTGTTGGCGCCGGATTCCTGACGAACTCCCATTCAGCTACATACAGAAGATACTGTATAAACACATTTTAGTCTACATACAGTAACCAGCGCAAGAAGTTTGCACCGGTTGCTAGATCAAACATGAGTTTATTTGATAGTTGTAAGTAGAGCTGAGTGGAATCTCGTCAGGAGATTGGACATGAAACATTTTAGGCCGGCGCGGAGTGCAGCACCAGTGGATATGACAGGTGCTAAAACACCTGGTGCAAATGCGATTGGCTGACTGCGTCACTATTATTACATGTACGTATTCTTACACTGCGCTGACTTTATAGGCCGACAGCGAGAATTGGAACCCCCACCCCCTCAATCCCAACCCCTCTCCCCCCTCGTTGGATGGATGTTTGGCACCATTTTGAAAAATACCACCTTCGGATTTTTCGCAATTGTGAAAAATGGCATATTTCATTGACATTCGACTGTTTTTTTATCATTTAAAACAACAAATGTGACAATTTTGTACGTTTTCAGATGTGTTCATAACTATATAATGGAATAAATTTCATATAAATAAGATCTTATAATTCAGATGAATACTTTTGCAATGTTTATTACTCCACCCACTGGGTTTCAATGGAAAAATATCTACCTTAATGACTCCATAATAAAAGCAGGGTACTTTTCTCTTTTCTGTATGTCAATGGTACCTAGTATTGCATATATGCCGATTATCTGATGTCTGCAGTTGATGATGATACACTGTTATATACAAAGTATTTTTCACCATTTCCCACCCACATTTTTTACAATGGAAAGTTTACATTGAATGCATTTTATTTATAATATGCACGGTCATTTATTTATAAATGTTTTACATGCATATGCAACTACTTAGGCACTGCTAATATCTACCCGTGTACACGCGACATGTACATCAGATACAAGTTTTCATCCGTCAGTCCGTCGGCTTCGCATTTACTTAGTGAAGGTAACAACTACAATATGTGTCTCATTATGTAAATCTCTCTCGGTGTCTATTAATTGTATCAATGGTAATTGTCCCCATATTCTGATTACATAATGTCTACAGCAGATGATGCAATGGTAGTTTTTGCTATTCCTGACCCACTGAATTTGCAATGCTCATTTTACATGTACTATTTTTTCTTACTTTATACGCTGCCAGATAGTTATGAAAGGTTCATATGAACGTGCAGCTACTAACACCTGTATATTAGTTATATACGCACAATTCAGATACAGAATGCATGTCTGTTCGTCTCTCTACATGTCCATTTCGTATTTATGAAACCATGGAAATTACCATGATTATTATGTTGTGTATTGCAATATAAACGTCTCAGATACATATAATGATATTACTCTCAGCTGATGAGAGGCCTTTAAACACCTGTAAGTAAAATAAATAAATAAATATAATTATTACTGTCAATAGTATAGGTCGTAGGTACTAATTTCACATTGGATATAGAACATATGCCGTTTCTACTATGCTGGATTAATGATTTGTAGCACATATTACTTCATGTTCATGTATGACATAGTAAACACTAAAACACACACAATTAAGATAACTGTAAATAATGCGAGCAATCTAAGCTGGAATTAAACTGGACAAATGCATTGTTTGTACGCTTTCTAGATGACAGCCACGCATAGCCAGAGACGAAATGCAAATATCTGCATCTCGGTAAGCCATATCACTACTGAAATACACTACGTGTAATCATGGTAACCGAGAACGTGTGTGTTCCAATGTGTATGGCCGTCATACCAGTGTAAGGCCATACATGCCGGTATATTTATCCATCAGGTGCATGCAGGTATATTGCTCCATCACATGGGCGGTCAGAATAAGGTTTGTGGAAGGCGTTTTGTGTCACATTGTACCACAGGTTGTGTATTTTACTGACTCTTTTTGGTGTCATCGCAAGATGCGGGACATTCTCGGGCTAAGGGCATTGTCAACTATCTTAAGAACTTAAAGCTGTATTAAAATGTATATACAGATCCGTAAATATCACATCTCCTAATTGCAAACACGGCTATGTTGATGGTCATCTTGAAACTGACTGTCATGATGACACTGTACATGATTATGTTTTGTGTGTATTAGTTTTAATACTGTTTAATCAGAAGATTAAATGTAGCACATGTAGTGTTTAATGTAGAACTGAATACATCAGTAACTGCATGACCGTTACTATTATTGTCTTTATTTTCTAATGTTTGCAACTCATGAACAAGGGTTAATTTAAATTATTGACCCATGTGCATATATATGTGGTATCCTTAATATGAGAAAAAGCCATGCATATTAGCAATACATGTAAGCATACCCATGTCTTTCATCATACCATACTACATACTATCTTGGCCAATGATCATCATGATAGCAGATAAACAGAATATCACACTCGATACATAACACTGTTTGTGTTGTTTAATTACTGAAATCTGCAGCTTCATCGTCAATATTATTGAACATCTGATCAATTTGGCGGCCATTTTGAAAATATTATTACAGCATTGTATAACTTGATATGTATATTTTATCAAATTATTTGATTTGTATATCGAACTGGTATGGATACATGTAATATATCAGTGAAATGCTGTTTATAACATAGCATCTCCTTAGAGTAAAGAATAGAACAAAACAAGAATAGTTTGGCGGTCATTTTGACTGTTTTAACACTTTTGGAAGGATTTTGCATCACTATCTCCTGTATTTTATATTTATTTATGAGGGCAATCAGTTCATACGTATTTCAACGTTATGAATTCATGCAATCGTACACGATTCGCAAAAAAAAGTTGTAAAACAGCCTATTTCGGCAGCCATTTTGAAATTATTGTCAATGCAACTAAATTTTGGAAGCATTCTAACTCATTTTACATTCACATTTTGAATTAATTATAGCAATTTATATGGTTAATATTGACCAGACTGAAAGTTAATAGTCCTTAATAAAACAATATCCTAATGTTCGGCGGCCATCTTGAAAAATGACCGCCATTTGTTAACCCAGCGGCTTTTTGAGCCCAGACAACAAGGTTTGATAGATAATAGGCTGCTGAATCCGAAAATAATACATATATCATATCAATAATGGGGTGAGGGGGTGTTATTGCTGGCTGTCACATAATCAAAATGAAGAGATCCCAAACCTGGTGCTGCACTCCGGCCGGAGTCAAATGTTTCAAGTGACAAGCGCCCACTGTATGATTGAACATGTATAACAATACACCGACAGTTCGTCTGGACACGTGTAATAATGCACCATGTGTAATAATGCACCCAGTGTACGACTGAACATGTGTAATAATGCACCCAGTATATGACTGAACACGTGTAATAATACACACACTGTATGACTGATCATGTGTAATAATGCACCCAGTATATGACTGAACACGTGTAATAATACACACACTGTATGACTGATCATGTGTAATAATGCACCCAGTGTACGACTGAACATGTGTAATACTGCGCCTAGTGTACGAATGAACATGTGTAATAATACACCCAGTGTACGACAGAACATGTGTAATAATGCACCCAGTTTATGACTGAACACGTGTAGTAATGCACACACTATATGACTGAACATGTATAATAATGCACAATGTATGACTGAACACATGTAATAATGAACACACTGTATAACTGAACAAATGTAATAATGCACCAAGTGTAAGACTGAACACGTGTAATAATGCACCCAGTGTACGACTGAACATGTGTAATAATGCACACAGTGTACGACTGAACATTTGCAATAATGCACCCAGTGTACGACTGAACATGTGTAATAATGCACCCAGTGTACGACTGAACATGTGTAATAATGCACCCAGTGTACGACTGAACATGGGT
Source organism: Conchocele bisecta (assembly GCA_029237695.1). NCBI lineage: Eukaryota > Metazoa > Mollusca > Bivalvia > Lucinida > Thyasiridae > Conchocele > Conchocele bisecta. Next base: position 8,234 of record JAQRGA010000933.1, on the reverse strand, counting down.
AATAATGCATCCAGTGTATGACTGAACACGTTTAATAATGCACACACTGCATGACTGATCATGTGTAGTAATGCACCCAGTGTACGACTGAACACGTGTAATAATGCACCCAGTTTACGACTGAACATGTGTAATACTGCACCTAGTGTACGAATGAACATGTGTAATAATACACCCAGAGTACGACTGAACATATGTAATAATGCACCCAGTGTACGACTGAACATGTGTAATAATGCACCTAGTGTACGACTGAACATGTGTAATAATGCACTCAGTGTACGAATGAACATGTGTAATAATACACCCTGTGTACGACTGAACATGTGTAATAATGCACCCAGTTTATGACTGAACACGTGTACTAATGCACACTCTATATGACTGAACATGTATAATAATGCACAATGTATGACAGAAAACATGTAATGATGAACACACTGTATGACTGAACACGTGTAATAATGCACAAACTGTATGACTGAACACATGTAATAATGCTTCCAGTGTGATACTGAACACGTGTAATAATTCGACCAGTGTACGACTGAACACGTGTAATAATGCACACAGTGTACGACTGAACATGTGTAATAATGAACACACTATATGACTGAAGATGTATAATAATGCACAATGTATGACTGAACACATGTAATAATGAACACACTGTATGACTTAACACGTGTAATAATGCACAAGCTATATGACTGAACACATGTAATAATGTACCCAGTGTAAGACTCAACACGTGTAATAATGCACCCAGTGTACGACTGAACATGTGTAATAAATCATCTAGTGTAATACTGAACACGTGTAATAATGCACCCAGTGTACGACAGACATATGTAATAATGCACACAGTGTACGACTGAACACATGTAATAATGTACCCAGTGTAAGACTCAACACGTGTAATAATGCACCCAGTGTACGACTGAACATGTGTAATAATGCACACAGCGTACGACTGAACATGTGCAATAATGCACACAGTGTATGACTGAACACGTGTAATAATGCACCCAATGTATGACTGAACACGTGTAATAATTCACACATTATATGACTAAACACATGCAATAATGTACACACTGTATGACTGAACACGTGTAATAATTAATAAACTGTGTGACTGAACACCTGTAATAATGACACACTGTATGACTGAACATGTGTAATATTTATTGCACACACTGTATGACTGAACACGTGTAATAATGCACACACTTTACTACTGAACAAGTGTAATAATGCACAAACATGCACACTATATGACTGAACACGTGTAATAATGCACACACTGTATGACTGAACATGTGTAATAATGCACACACTGTTTTACTGAACACATGTAATAATGTACACACTGTATGACTGAACATGTGTAATAATGTACACACTGTATGACTGAACACGTGTAATGATACACACACTGTATGACTTAATACGTGTAATGATATACACACTGTATGACTGAACACGTTAATAATGCACACACTGTATGACTGACACATGTGTAATAAGCACACACTACTGAACACAATGATAATGTCACACTGTAATGACGACAATGTGTAACTTAATGTAACACTGTATGAACGAACACGTGTAATGATACACACACTGTATGACTTAATACGTATAATGATATACACACTGTATGACTGAACACGTGTAATGATGCACACTCTGTATGACTGAACATGTGTAATAACGCACACACTTTATGACTGAACACGTGTAACAATGCACACACTTTATGACTGAACACGTGTAATGATGCACAAACTGTTTGACTGATCATGTTTTATAACTAACACAATGTATGACTCAACACGTGTAATGATGCACACACTGTATGACTGAACATGTGGAATAATGCACACACTGTATGACTGAACACGTGGAACAATGAACCCATTATAATGATTAACATGTGTAATAATACACACACTGTATTGCTGAACGTGTGTAATAACTATAAATGGACGCTTGTCGACAAGCGCATATATATCCCCTCCCCAGATACACAAGTATTTTGAAAAAAGGGTGTTCGAGGTTAGCTCCGGAGACAAAATCAGTGTGCGGACAAACAAAGGGAGATAACTAAAAAATGAGTGATGCAAGAGTTGTCATTCTTGCGTGACACACCTTTAGGGTCGTGGTCTATGCATGTGTGAAGTTTCATGAAAATATTTAAAAGGGTGTTCGAGTTATGCTCCGGACACGAAATCAGTGCACGAAACAACAAAGGGAGATAACTAAGAAATTAACAACGCAAGAGTTGTCATTCTTGCGCGCGATACACCTTTGGGTCGTCTTCTATGCATGTGTGAAGTTTGATAAAACATATTCCAAAGGGTGTTCGAGTTATGCTCCGGACACGAAATCAGTGCATGAAACAACAAAGGGAGATAAGTAAAAATATTAACAATGCAAGAGTTGTCATTCTTAAGCGCGACAAACCTTTGGGTCGTGGCATGGCATGTGTGAGGTTTAATGAAAATATTACAAAGGGTGTTCGAGTTATGCTCCGGACACGAAATCAGTGCATGAAACAACAAAGGGAGATAAGTAAACAAGAATTCCGCGGAATCAAATGCCTCGCCTTGTCCCGCCTTGACCTCGAGCCCGGGCCCGAAAGCAATTTTCACTAGCCCGAACATATTATACAATTATTGACTAGTTAGCCATAGAATATCTGATTATATTTTATGGCTCACTAATCAATAATTGTTTTATTATATGATATTAGTCTGTATATAGCACTTACGACCTTATGCTACTAGACAAAAATTGAAAAAGAATTTGAAAACAAAAATGGAAAAAAAAAGTTTAAAAAATAAAAATGCTCGCTACTAGAGCCCAGAATTGTTTTTAATAGTCCTATATTTATCTACTTATCATATCTGCATAGGTCCACATATTGCCACAATATTGTCAACACAGTTTACGGAAATGTAATAAATAATTTACCTGTATAAATTACCTGTAATAAGTTAGTGGTCAGTTAGTGGTCAGTCTGGACATTTGCACATGCTAGCACATGCACAGGTGAATGGTTCTCCCAGTCACTATTGTTCAACCGGAGAAGGCTATTGTTCTCTCTACATGTAAGGTGTACAGAGCAAACGAGAAAACGGGTCTTCATGCAAAAAAGGGAGATACCTAAAAAATTAGCTAAGCAAGAGTTGTCATTCTTGTGCGCGACACACCTTCGGGTCGTGGTCTATGCATGTGTGAAGTTTCATGAAAATATTCCAAAGGGTGGTCGGGTTATGCTCAATCAGTGCGCGAAACAGGAAAATGAATATAGCTAAACAATTAGCTATGCAAGAGTTGTCATTCTTGTGTGCGACACACCTTTGGGCCGTGGTCTATGCATGTGTGATGTTTCATGAATATATTCCAAAGGGTGGTCGAGTTATGCTCCGGACACGAAATCAGTGCGCAAAGCAAAAAAGGGAGATAACTAAAAAATTAGCTATGCAAGAGTTGTCATTCTTGTGCGCGACACACCTTCGTGTCGTGGTCTATGCATGTGTGAAGTTTCATGAAAATAGTCCAAAGGGTGTTCGAGTTATGCTCCGGACAAGAAGTGTCTGTGGCGGACGCGAACGCGGAACGGTGTCAAATCCATAGTATCCCCCGACGAAGTCCAGGGGATACAATTAACACACGTGTAATAATGCACACACTGTATGACTGAACCTCTGGAATATAGAACACACTGTACGGCTGAACACGTATGATGATGGACACACTGTATGACTGAACATGTGGAATAATGTCATATGATACGGCTGAACAAATGGAATACTGCACACACTGTATGACTGAACATGCGTAATAATGCACACATTGTATGACTGAACACGTGTAATAATGAACACAATGTACGGCTGAACACGTGTAATAATGCACATAGTGTATGACTGAACCTATGTAATAATACTCTCGACTGACCATGCGTAATAATGCACACATTGTATGACTGAACACGTGTAATAATGAACACAATGTACGGCTGAACACGTGTAATAATGCACATAGTGTATGACAGAACCTGTGTAATAATACTCTCGACTGAACATGTAATAAGGAACCCACTGTATGAATATAGACGTGTAATAATGCACTCATTGTTCAAATGAGCATGTTTAATAATTCACCCACTGTACGACCGAACAAATGTAATTTGGAACCCACTGCATGATTAATCGTGTGTAATATTGCACACACTGTATGAATGAACGCATGCAACAATGGATCCACTGTACGACTGACGATGTGCAATAATAAACACAATGTACGACTGAACACGTGTAATGATGCTCACACTGTATGCATGAACACGTGTAATGATGCACACACTGTATGCCTGAATATGTGTAATAATGAACCCATCTGTATGACTGAACACATGCATCAATGGATCCACTGTACGACTGACGGTGTGTAATAATGAACCATGTGTAATAATGCACCCACTGTATGCATGAAACCGTGTAATACTGCACTCAGTGTTCGACAAATGTTGCTGAACATAATTAGTGGATTATTGTTAGTTTGATCATCCATATGTACAACGCGTTTTCCACCGGTTTGATAATGTCATTTACAGAATACCAGTATAGTGTCTTATTATATCCAGTTTATCAGGCAATACAAGTCTGACCCTCGTATAAATTTCGAGGCGAGCCTACCACCGTTTCCAAGGCGAGCCAGCGTGTCATTTCACTAAACTTCGTACCACTAAAATGTTCCTGCACATTTACGATCGTCTGGAAACGGCCCCCTGATATCAAAAGATGCTACCAGGCATTATTATATATCAGGCAACTGTTTATATAACTGAATGAGCAAATATGACTTAGATTTCGGTGCACGCTGTTATGTTTACGTTGTGTAATTTCACTGACGTAACCTCACGTGACGTCGTTACGTTCAACCAAGAAACGTCATAGTGAACTGTGACTGGAGAAATGAGGCTATGGATTTTGCTACCAGTGTACATCCAGATCAGTCTGTACATTAATACAGTCTGTTCAGGATATGCCCTGTTCGCCATTCCATGCATGACAGACACACCAGTCATGTTTGTAACAAGTAATCTGGACCGTTATCAGACTACATGAGTGAGCTATTTGATCAGGGGCTATGCTGGTCACACATACCATAAGACCCATTTATCCAGTCACAGCCACATTTCTGAATCCGTCGTCAACCGGACGTACAATCTGAACCGCTATCACACTATTGACGATACGTACTGACTGATAACATATTGTTGGAGCAGGTATTGATCTGATACGAATATCCGGGTTACAACAACTCGAAAACTGACGTTTCATTGATCGACCGGCGTCACATGACGATACCGAATAACGTTAGTGGAATGACGTCACGGAAACAAGTTCGTTCCAACGAAAACAACGTCATAATTGCTCATTCTGTAGCCAACAACGTTACCTGATAACATTAACATCATGCTAGTATCTTTTGATAGCAAGAGTATCGGGCTCGGCTCGGAAACGGTAATAATTCCTCAGCAAGCCTCGAAATTCATACGCGTTTCCTAGCCTTGCCCGATAAACTTCATATAAAAACACACTAGCTCGGTATTCTCTATCAGTGAGTATGTAATCGGCCAATGCAAAACGCATTACATGTACCTAGTGCTGTGGTTTTTCCGTTAGTTAACGTGCCGAGTTTTCACTTAGCGCTTCGAATTTGCCCACGTTTCACTAGCGGAGTATGTCTAGACCTGTGAATACAGATACAGCGTGAAGATACACAATCATATCTAGCTATGTCCACTTTGATGGAGTATTTATGACGAAATTAATTAATAGTTTTAGTTTATGAACACAATAGTTCCTATGAAAACAATGGCTGCGATAATACAATATATGAATGCTGCACAAGTTTAACTCCTACGCGTTTCCTAGCCTTCCCTGATAAACGCGATGTCAAAGGACACTAGCCTAGTATTCTCTAAATCTTTCGCGGTATGCATATGCGCAGAAAGTGCTACAACGAGCAAATGCGCTGGTGTCAGACTCAATCAGTTACAGCCACTGATGGTCGATATTGGGCTTCACTGTTGCAAACTGAATAGAATACGAACCAATGTATCGTGCATGCATGTGTGCAGCTGCTAAAAGATGCCTTAAATATGTATAATACATTGTACCAATAGCCCAGCAGCATACATCGTATCAACGGTTTAGCATTCCATTTAGTCTTCCAACTGTAATTGCTGCAGTCAGTGATGAAGTTATTAAATTGAGTCTGTGTGTCTATGAGTGATTGACAATATCTACACTGTTGGCAAATTTCCTTAGTCCGTTTTATCTTCAAGCGACCGAGACAGTAATGAAATGCTGATTCATGTTTGTGCACGTCAGCCACACACCTGTTGCCCGCTGGGCCTATATAAACCCGCCGGGCGGCATTGTTGGGGCAACAGCGGAGCGGGCGTCAACTGTACAACTACGCTTCTCACAACCAACGGTGACCTACTCTTCGACAATGGCATCTGTAAGTACCTCGTATTGTTATCATTGTGTCAGTGTAAACAGCTATGTTATACAAACAAAACAATTTAGGGTCTCGGGTTTGAATACCAAGTGGACTTTGAAAACTTTATCTGAAAAGAAAGGCATGCTTGTATGCTTTAGCAATCTACTTGAAGGCGTCAGTGGAAGAAGTGGAGAGCTACCCCTTCTTCTACTGACCCCCTCGTGTATGTATTTAATTGAACACATACATGTATATATGGTGTGCATGTATAAAAAGAACTACCCCACTTGCATGATAGTCACAACATATTATCTGAAGAAATATTAACAGAATTAAATATGATGAAAAACATGCTGCAAATGTACATGAATATAAAGATAGAGTAATTATGTTACGCGCAAAAGCCGAATGGATTGACGGTGGGGTAAAACCTAGAAAAGAAAAGATCGGAATATAAAACGATAACAATGTTAACTGCAAATAGCTATTACGAGCGAAGAACAACTGTTGCATGGCTATTACAATAAAGTATATACATATAAGGATGTTCAAATTATAATCACATTTCTTTTCACATAATAATGATGTAAATAAATTATCTGACAAAAATATAGAATTATGCAAATACTCGGAATACAAATGTAATAATACCACCCAGACCACCGTCTCTCCCACAAATTGATGTTTTGCATTTGAGTTATGCCAAACGATTTCTTTGGATACAATTTCGTTTTTGTTACAATAATGTATACGTGCCCAAGCTTTCAAAACGTTATTTAAAAAGGTGTTGTCTTCACTGATGTGCTTTATATCTTCTGGATCTATGTAACAAACCAAGATAAGGTTACCACCATATATATCAAGCCTGTTTTCATATATATGTTTCCACTTGCCTTTGCCTTTATTGTTTGTGTCGCTCATCTTTATCCTTTTCATAAATGAAGCACTTATCGAAGTTATAAAACTTTCTATGTCTAACCCTTTTCATAAGCTTGAATGGTCGTATCTATTTTTATTTTATCCGGTTTATTGTCCCATAAAAATTGAAATAGATTATTTTTAATTTGTTTAATCATATTTCCATGATGACCATGCAGCACTGTTAATGGGTATGTTCATTTTGGAGTTGCAAATGTCTTGTTTACAGTAATTTTTCCAAGAAAGCTTAATTTTGTTCGTTTCCATTTATCTAAACACTGCTCAGACTCTATTATTTTTGACAGCATGTTATATTCATGTGTAGCGGTAATGTCAGTTGAGAATGTAATCCTAATGTTTTACACTATTTGAAGTCCAAATGGAATTATTCAGGGCAGAAAATAATATTTGTATTTGTTAATGCACCAACTCTTAATATAGTAGACTTGTTTGTGTTAATCTTGAGGCCCGATATTCTACTAAATGCATCAATTATGTAAATTAACCTTTCATAAGATCATTTCTTGTACCATCCGTCATGAAATTTGCATCGTCAGCAAACATTGTATTTTTTATTCTATGTCGTCGATTTTGACTCCTGTTATATTTGTTTCGTTCATAATTCCTTGAGATAGTATTTAAAGGACAATACTGAATAGGTAAGGTGATAGCGGACAGCCTTGTCTTACACCTTTATCTACTGAGAAAATATATGCGAAAAAATCGATTATTTGTAACACAGCTTTTTGCATCGGTTTAAAAGAGCTCAACCCATTTTAAAATAT
>JAQRGA010000931.1:0-10894 GCA_029237695.1 Conchocele bisecta | reverse complement strand
GAATATTTCTGTGTAGTGGGCACTCGTATTTTTTAAAACTGTTGGAATAGTTACACAATTATACTTATTTAATATTTAATTCCTATAAAGAACACTTTGTGCCAAACAGATGGACCCCAAAAAATTCAAATCATGATTTGCAACTTTGCTGAAGGATGTCTGGCACCCAGTCATTAAGTGCAAAGGCTTGTCTTATCAGCTCATTCACAAACACCACATCATACAAAACACTTGTCACATGGATTCACCAGTGGGTGTACAGTACAAAGTCCAGTGACATGGTGTGTAATTGCATCCTGTAACATTTGGTCAGGTGTGTATTTTTTTACTTTAACCTACGTTTTCTGGGGAAATAACTACCTGTATAATATATGTGAAAATCACTTCAATGGAAGAAATTAAATGTATGTTCTCGCACCCCTTCCAAACTCCATTCACAATTCACACCCCCTCTGCATGAATCAGGATACTCCACTACAGTGCAAAGTCGCAGAACAATTTTTGACATACAGCCGTTTGAATGTGTACTTGTGTGTGTGTAATATTTCTCAGACTTTTTCAAGGCAATGATTTCTGTTTCGATGTAATGTATGACCTGTCGTGAATTTCACTCACAAGTTCATATTGGTGCTTGTAGGAGTATTTGATATCCAGTATACATTTTCTATGGCTTTCACATTCTGTAAAACCGTCTGGAGTTTCGACAATGAAATGGAGAAATGGCAAACATTTTCATGTGTCTGAATGTGATTATTTCTGGCACTCATATCTTTGGCTTATAACGTCGTTCAAATTGTACTGCGTCAATTTTATCGAATTTAAGATTGCATATTTCATGACTTTCTTCAAAACGCCAGTTTTAGAGTTGATGGTTTTAGGATTTTGATATCATGCACTGCAGTGCCGGTGATAAGTCGCTAGGTGGCGTTGCCAAGTCGGACTGTTGTACTGTGCGGACTCACCGAAACAAACCGCCAGTGGACGCGTTACACTATGTTTGCAATGTAAACTCCCTGGGTAAGTTTATAGATCGCGGCTCAGTCAGCGTGCGACTAGATGTCGGTTTTTTATGTTAGTGGAAAGTACTAAAATTGGGAAAATTGGGCCCGCGCAATATTTAAAATTGCGCCATGTCAATTAAAGGTGGTGCAGGATGTTGAATGTAATATCTTTATAATGGAAAGACAGAGTTTAATGAAACATAACGCAGTAAATGCTTAACAGGTTGCCAATTAGTATCCCCTCGCCGATAGGCAAGAGCTGGTATATCGTTAGTCCATGTACTGCGTAAGTATGTACGTACGCCAGTAACACCTTTCATTTTTCGATAACTTGTGAACTGCTTCCACGATTTTGATATTATTTGACCATAATGTGTGTCTATGGATGGAGCATGGTTTAGCATATGAGTAGACTCGTATGACCCACGTTCGACCGCCCAAGGTCACGGAGTACTTTTTATTATCAAGGCTGCCAGCGAGGGGATTAGCTTCGTTTAATGATGCCAGTGCGAGGGGATTAGCTTCGCTTAATGATGCCAGTTCTTGCATTATGGTATAGTTTGCTTTAATCTAACAATTTTCTGGTTTTGACGAAGAATCGGTTTCCATGGATGTGAATATAAATCTAAAGAACGTGAATGTATGGTGTGATACATATCATCGAACCGGTATGTCATTTCTATGGTGTGATACATATCATCGATATCCGTCCGTTTGCTTGGAAAAGTTTCAAGAAAATTTACTGTAAAAATGACGTCACAGAATACGTCATGTCGGAAAAGCAGGTTCGGAAACCACTGATCCCATACCCTGATATCTATAACTTTACATGCTACTTGCAAACATGTAGTTGGCCTCAATAATAATAGCATACACTCAAAGCGTTCTTTTATAACATGATCATTCATGTTATAATTGTTCTTGTTATCATTGTTACGGTCCCCTGGAAAACATGTCCTATTTGGCCTTTCGTTACAGTCGTTACACCGTTACAGTGTAACGATGAAGATGTGCAGGATATTATAAAATGCAGCTCTGTTACATCTTGTTACGCTTTGTTACAGTGTAACGATGAAGATGTGCAGGATATTTTAAAATACAATCTGTTACACCTTGTTGCGCTTTGTTACAATATTTCCCCATACGTAACACACTTTATCATTGTTACGGTCCCCTGGAAAACATGTGCAATTTTTTGAAAATATGCAATAAAACAGAAAATATCAATAGTACTATACTATATGTCAGTTACTGGGGGAAAATATCCTTCGCTACAATGTTACACCGTTACACTGTAACAAAATGGGCACCTCCTGCCAGTTGGTATCTTTTTGTGCAGTATCTACACCTAATTTTGTATGAAAAATCTTACCATGAAATTTGTATTGCTTGAAGCATTGTTTGCAATAGACATTGGTCATTTGTAAATTATCCTTGGTTGGGGGTTTATCAGGATATTTCACTTTAAACCCAAACCCCTCCCACACAGCGGATTTGTTCTGCTACCCTGGCAAGGGAAACAAACGATCTGCATCCGACATTGTTGTTGTTGTTGTCCACCGTAAAAACCAGCCGCAGTTTTTTGGACACTTTTTTTTAGTTCACCGAGAAAAAGCATAATTCGTCGACGAACGAAAATCATTCGTCGACGATCACGTCGGTGATATTTTCCGACGACTCCGTGATTAATCGATTAATCGGAGCATCACTAAATTATTTTATTATGACATAGTATGATATGCTGTAGCTGTTATTGTAAAGGCCCTGTGAAAATAGTTTTTTATTACTGACTTTGCCTCTCTATGCTCTAGACCTTCTAATTTTGAATCCGTCTGACGACAAGTTGTCATCCTTGAGAGTTTTGAGAAATCTTCATAAATTCAAGATGCTAAATGGATATATTGTGCCATATAGTAGCATGCACACGAGGGAATTAAGCAATTTAAGAGTGTATACTAGATGTTTTTGACAACTTGATACAAACGAGTAACTTTAAAATAAATTTCATAACTAAGATGCCGCCAAAAGTGACCATTTTACATAATATCAATCATTTGTCATATGAAAGAAAACACATTTTCTAATATTGGATCGATTGAAACAATGAATGTTTGATTTTTTAACTTGTATATGAAATTAGATAAAATAGTCGAAATAGCAGAAGTCTAAAATGGCCTCCAAATATAAATATTCAAATAAGAAAAACATATATACATGTAATTGCATTCGAACACCATATCAGAGCAAATATGTATACTGTGTGTGGCCAGTATAGACATAGACACAGATCAGCGCCTGCACCGGCATATAACCTGTGTGTGCTTGTGTGCGTGCGTATGTATGTGTGTATACCTATGTATGTATGAATTCGTATGTGTATGTGTGTGCGTGCGTGTGTGTGTGTGTGCGTGCGTGCGTGCGTGCGTGCGTGCGTGCGTGTGCGTGCGTGCGTGCGTGCGTGCGTGCGTGCGTGCGTGTGCGTGTTCGTGTGCGTGTGCGTGTGCGTGTGCGTGTGAACATGTCTATGTCGTAGTGTCTTTTCTCAGCTACATGCCCACTTACTTATGTACTTATGTACATATCAATAGCTGCTGTTGATTACCTCATTGAACATGCGTCCTACTCTCTCATCTCGCATTTCGAAAACAGGTTGCATGCTAACTTTCTTGTTTTATTGTATTTATTTCATGTTTTACACGCGATATGTCCGCGAACCTTCGTCACTCGATAATAGCCCACATCATACCGTCAGCCCCACCCCGCCCGTCGTTCTACGTTCTACTCGTGAAGCACAGCGCTGGCGCACGGAAGCGTCATATTACGTAATTATATAGGAGTCGGTTCCATAGAGTTTAACTATGAGTTATCCGTGCGCCAGGAGACTGTAAGGTCTCCATGGAATATCCATTTTCTTACATTCCACATTCTTATTAGTTATGGGCCATTGCTGTACAATATTCAAGGTCTTGTAATAGTACAATCAATATACATCCCAACCCAGGCCCAAGCTCCAATTCTGACTTCCACTCGATATCAACCGATTCGTATACTGAGCTACTCAACCGAGGGCTCAGTGTAATGCACCTGAATATACAAAGTCTGAAACCAAAACTGGACATTTTTCAAATCGAATCACAACAATATGACGTAATTATATTTACGGAGACATATGACTCACGCAAACATCGACCGACGACGAACTACATATCTCTAACTTTAACACCCCTTTTGTTCTGACAGACCTGATAGACATGGGGGTGGGGTAGCAATATACGTAAAAGAAGGCATCCAGGCATCACGGCTTCTAGATTTGGAAGTTAATAGTATTTAATATGTCTGGATTGAATTATATACACAGCGAAAAAAAGTTATTAATCGTCGGCATATATAGACCACCAGACTCAAATAACAATCACTGGGCATTACTGGAGGAAAGCATTGACCGAGCATTTAATCAAGTATGTGACAATGTTATTGTTGCTGGTGACTTCAATATAAATGTACATAATTCAAATGCCAATAAACTAAGCCGTCTTATTATATCCTATAACGCAGAACAATTAATTTCTACACCCACTCATTTCACAGAAAATTCGTGTTCACTCATTGATCTTATATTCGTTAAAGAAACGAGGCACATTATCACACGTTTTGTGGCAGAACCATTTATTCCTGATCTGATTAGATTCCATTGCCCGGTTGTAGCTGTACTCAAATTGAAAAAATCGATAACAACTGCATATCAAAGAAAAATATGGCTTTACGATCGTGGTAATTATGACGATTTTAGAGAAAAGTTAAATGCTGTAAACTGGCAAGATCTTCTTAATAAAGACGAGCTAGATAATGTGGCTGAATCAATAGCGAACGCCATCATTAATGCAGCCTCCGAAACAATACCAAACAAATTAGCTACAATGAGACCAAATGATATTCCCTGGTTCAATAGCAATATTAGAAAATTAATAAAGAAACGAACTAGATCTCACAAAAAAAGCGAAACTTCACAATACGGAGCCCGCATGGTCCAACTTTCGAAAATTGAGAAACGAAGTAACTAAGCTAATCCGAAAATGTAAACAAGAATACGAACATAAAATTATCGAGAGAATCAATTATTGAAATACCTCCATAAAAACCTGGTTCAAACTTGCCAAACAGTTAAAGTCTAAAAATATCTCAACAACAATCCCTACACTGATTGATAATGGCGTTGAGGCATCAACAGGTGATAGCAAAGCAGACTTATTGAATACATTTTTCTCTAAGCAATCGACTATTGATGACAGTGACCACATATTACCTCCCACTCCAGCACCAACACATCACAACTTATCGACAATTACAATTTCTCCAAAGAACGTGACTGACGCTATAGCACTAATAAATCCATCCAAAGGCAAGCAGCCCAGATCTGATCAGCCGACGACTCTTATGCAAAGGTGCTCGAGAGCTTTCTATACCACTATCTGATTACTTCAATAAGCTAATAAATAGATCTTTCTTTCCAGCACCATGGAAACTAGCCAACGTCACCCCAATCTTCAAAAAGTCAGACCCGTCTAGCCCACATAATTACAGATCGATATCTCTCCTCAGCTGTATAGGCAAGCTTATGGAACGATGCGTTCATAAATACGTATACAATTTTGTAACTACTAATAACAAACTGACATCGTTCCAGTCTGGGTTTATTAAGGGAGACTCTACAGTAAATCAACTGGCATATATATATAATGATATATGTAAAGCATTGGACGAAGGAAAGGAAGTTCGTGCAATCTTTTGTGACATACATGTATCTAAGGCTTTCGATAGAGTGTGGCATAAAGGGCTTTTATTCAAACTCTCATCTGTTGGTATCAATGGTCTCCTGTTAGAGTGGCTTTCATCCTACTTGTCTCTGAGACACCAACGAGTAGTATACGGCAACATATCATCTCGATGGACATCTATAAATGCAGGCGTCCCCCAAGGTTCAATCCTCGGCCCGCTTCTATTCTTAATATATATAAATGACATAGTGAATGATATACACTCTAATATTAGATTATTTGCCGATGACACTAGTCTGTACATAATTGTTGAAGACCCAGTATCCTCGTCACTCACATTAAACCTCGATTTAGAAACAATTCACCAATGGTCGGTAAGGTGGCTAGTAAAATGTAATTCTTCAAAGACGGAGACCATGGTTTTCTCTAGGAAACAAAATAAACTACATCACCCCAATCTCATAATGAACCGTCAAACACTGAATAAATTTAACAAACACAAACACCTGGGACTATTTTTTTCAGACGACGGTAAGTGGAGTCAACACTTATCTTTATGCACAAACAAAGCTTGGCAGCGCATTGGCATGCTACGATCATTTAAATTCTTACTAAACAGATCGGCTGTAGAACGTATGTATATTTCACTAATTCGCCCATTGCTTGAATACGCAGATGTTGTTTGGAGTAACTGTACGCTTGATCTAAATTGAAGCTGCCCGCATCGTAAGCGGAGCCACACAGCTATGTAATATTGAAAAGCTCTATCAGGACCTTAAATGGGAAACACTTGATAGCAGGAGGAATAAACACAAATTATTACTATTATACAAAATGAAAAACCACATTTCGCAATGATCTAATCCCACAGCAAACCCAAGATCGCTACAATCTCAGAAATGCTTCAGACATACCACTAATACCATGCCGTACTCAACTTTACAGAAATTCCTTTCTTTCTTCCATCAACGATTAGAGACTGGAACAAACTAGCAGAACATGTTAGAAATGCCCCAACAACAATGTCCTTTAAGGCAGGTTTGAACAAACATACCTCAAAGCCATCACCATTATTTAACGTTGGTTCAAGAAATAGCCAAATATTCATGCACGCCTTCGTCTTTCATGCAGCTCTTTGAATTGTGATCTTCATCGTAGATCCATAGTCGATACACCTAACTGCACATGTGGTGCCACAGAAACAACCAGACATTTGCTCCTTTACTGCACCAAGTACCAGCACATAAGACAATTATACCTTGCCAACCTTCCGTGTCCTCCGACTGTCGATAGCCTCTTATACGTCAACGAACGCTTAGCCTTCGAAGAGAACAAACACATTTTGTACACAGGTCCATAAATACTTGCTCGCATCAGGAAGATTCTAATCACTGAAATATTTGAAAATATATCATACTTTAGAGTTACGTCACCTAGATAGTCTAGTGCCAAGTTCTAAATCTTCCTCCTAGCGGTGCTTCATGCATACGACGGATGGGGGCGGTCCGGGGGCGGGGCTGAATGAATACATTCCCAAATAAACATGACAAGGTCGCGATCTACTGTAATGTAAAAAAAGTATTTATATCAAAGAAAAATGTAGTTTTTTGACCATGGTCAGTCTCATCCACGCAAGTCTCCGCACTAATTTGTTTACATCTCTGAACAGTGTTTTTTTTCTTCATACAACAGTACTGTACTTAGAGAAACAGAACTAAAATTCGTCAACAGTAGCAACAGTGTGCGGCTTGCCATGATCCCCAATTCATATTTATAATGTCGTGCACCATGAAACAAACGGCTCATACGCTCTAACTCGGCGGATCCTCGGACCTGCAAATAGAATATTTTAAACTAATCAGTACCCCGTATGACTCATTAGAATAAGTATAACGAGTCATCAGGAAAGCTCAATATAGCCGCTCTTGTCATGGTGTACCGCTGATATTTCCTAGAAGCATTATTTGGTTAGTCAACATTTAAACAATGTTACATTATTTCCCCAATATGTTCCTTAGCCAGTTTCCTTGAACGTGTCCAGGAGAAGAATTCATATAAGCGTAAAAGCTTGTTCTCTAATCCTGTTTCAAACTGTATGTATTACATGTATTTATATCACATATTTCTCTTGAAATAAATACTGTTTAAACCAAATATGTATACCAATATTCTATTTAGGTATACAATAATTTCATTACCTTATGTTTGCAATTAGACACTTGTTTCAATAACATTTGTTCAAGATGTCCGCCAACTATGTTGGTATGCAATGTAATAGTAAATAGCTTGTATAATTAAAATTGGATACCACATTCAAAATGCAAAATCCTGGTGTTAAGTCACATATGAACATGTTTATATGTTGATATACACCATTAGAACGGCTGCGTCAAAGACAGAAGCCTAAGATGGCCGCCGCTAAATCATATACCAATACAATAGTTAAATCATATACCAATACAATAGTTAAATCAGTACATTTAGCTAGAAATGTTGGATATTTTTCGTTTATTTGGTAAAGCCTTCGTGTCTCGCCATTCAATAGCAGCATTCATGATAGTAACACTCTCACACCAATTCCAAGAAGGCTGCCAAATTATGTAATTATAGCTTTAATAATGCTATAGTGTGGTTGTTAACAGGGAAATGTATTGCTGATATTTGCAGTATACGTCAATGACTTCATAATGTGCATAAATATGCTTTCTTTAATATCGTTGGCTCCAAACGCTTTTACATGCTCAACATGTTTTACTGTGCAACACTACAGTAAACTGTTCACCTGGGTAGCGCCAGTACAAGCTCGATTGTATATATACTGAACAAATAAAGTTTAGCCCGACTATCTAAAAATATGTCAATCAAAATGTAAGTTGTAATTATGTATACTATGTATGTAAACCCCTGGGCGTGAGTACGTAAACACTGTAACACCTCTCTATGTCCGGTAAAGTCGTGCCGTTTACTTCCAAACGTCATTAATCAATAATGACACCTTGCACGTGCAGGGCGAGTTGCGAGCGGTCATTTGAGTACAGACCAACATGAGTCAATTCGACTGTGACCACAACCAAATAAACCGCTGCAAAAACCTAGAAAACTAGACATGGGACGCCGTGCTGGGATGCCGTTAGAGCGACGTCAAATGGCTATTGGAATGCTCACTGCCGGGATGAAGGTCCGAGACGTCGCCCGGCACTTCCAAGTGAAGGAGAGTACTATTGGACGTCTGAAGAAACGATTCCATGAAACTGGAAGGGTAGCTGACCGTCCACGTTTAGGCAGGCCAAGAAAGACGACGCCACGTGAATACCGGTTTATCGTGACGTTATCGTGACGTACCCGGTTCGTGTCCAGAAGACAGTTACGCCAGCGTGTGAGGACTACAACGGGATCACGGATCTCGGATACTACGGTCTGTAACCGGCTACGCTCGGACGTTTACGAGGACGTCGACCGTATGTTGGTGTGCCATCGACGTTACGCACCGCACTGAACGACTAACTTGGGCACGGACTCATCGCATATGGATTAGACAACGCTGGAACGAAGTCTTATTCACGGATGAGTCGCGTTTCAACCTCCAGTTTGCTGACGGAATGAAGCGGGTGAAAGGGGGAGCGGCATGATCCGGCTAACGTCATTCAACGTGACCGGTATGGAGGCGGCAGTGTCATGATCTGGGGCGGAATTTGTCACCGAGCCAATACTGATGTTGCTGCTGTTTCCGGGACCATAACAGCTGTCAGGTACTGCGACGAGATCATTCGCCCAGTCGTACTGCCGTTTCTTCGTCGACGTCAGGCTCAGATATACCAGCAAGACAACGCCAGGCCGCACACCGCGCACCATACGGTGGACGTACTACGTGCGAACGATGTTGAGGTACTTGTTTGGTCAGCCAGATCTCCAGATTTATCCCCCATAGAACACCTGTGGGACTACCTGGGACGGAAGGAGAGAGAGAGCGTCAAGACGTCACCAACGTCAGAGATCTGCAGCGGGCACTCATCGAGGAATATAACCGACTTTTTAAGGAAGTTAATCAATAGCATGAGACGTCGTTGTGATGCCGTAATTGCCGCCCATGGAGGCCATACAAGATACTGACTAGTGTGTGACTGGGCACCTGTAATGTAAATGTGCACATGTCATACATCTAAAGAAAGCTAATTGAAATTTCATTTGATTTATCACAAACATTAGTGTGCTCCATGCACATGTTTAAAATGCTACCGACTATCGTACGACGTTTACGTCCAAATTTGCGTGTAGACGTGTAGCAACAATCAACACTCGGGTGAACGTTCATGTTATTATTTTACCTTCCTCATCGTCGGAACTCATTAATGTTTGTACATGTACTAATGATTAGGCCTATAAAAAAAAATTGTTTGTTTAGGGGCACCCGACCCTACCTGCTATTTTATTAACAAAATGTGCCGACCCTATTTTTTTTCCACATTTCAGAAGATTTGTCTATTTTGTTAATTTTGTTAATTGTTATCCCTCTCCTTGTGACTTTTGTGTCGCAAAATATCATGCAACTTTGTTGGTAAATGACATTTTAATACCCGATATATTAAACAACACATCTTTTTTACACTCGCGACCGTCTTAAGACTCGAAGTGCGGCGAAAACGAAGCGCCGGGACAAGCATTGCGGTAACTGCAGAGGTTATCCGAATATACAATTGTGTCCGGTGATTTCGCGCGTCCTGTGATTTCGCGGACCTCTTTAATTCGCTTTGTCAACCTCTCGCTACCTGGTGTCGGTATATTAGAAGTCAACCTTTTCATAAACTATACAACTTCTGACGATATTTGGCCAGTCTAAGTATATTTGGTGAGTACAAGTTGTTTGTGTCAGTTTTACTCTTCGTATCCGAATACATGCATACGTCACATTTTGCAGAAGACATCGTCTGTCAAAACCATGTTTACTTCTGTTTTGTGAATGAAATAGTTGGCCCCGGATCGAGTATATTAAAACATACAAATGACGTCATTGGTGAAACTACTACAAAATGTTCAATGTATGGAAGCCCACACTTGTTTGAATATTTTTTTTGTAGTAGTATTTTGAGTACTTGTATTAATCTGGGTATTAATCTACGC
>JAQRGA010000093.1:0-138387 GCA_029237695.1 Conchocele bisecta | reverse complement strand
CGGTCTGATCTTGGTCTACACTGTTCACCATTTAATCTGTAAACAATTGATCATCATCATTCTGTTATTGCGGCAGAAATTGGATGGTGTGACTAATGAAGACTCTGACCAGATTGGCCCCAATACTCATCCATGCAATCTGATGATTGATTGGTGTTTAACGCCCTATCAAAAGCTAAGGTCATTCATACATGTGACTGAATATCTATACAAAGTATATCTGACCCTGTTCTTCTTAGAGTATATTACAGAGCATTGAGTTGCCATCTCGCCATTTTCGTTTGTACATGCTCTCGGACAGTTTCACCATTGTAGCGTTTGACACTACAGCCAATAATATGGCAGCAAATATAATAAAATTTGGTACAATATGTATCAGAACAACGTTCTATTAATATTATTTCAACAGACTACACAAAACGCTAGTCTGATCTATCCCAATCATGTTGCACCAAATTTTATTCATGTGTTCGTCATATTATTAGGGGTATGTGTAAGAGGTAAAACTGGCCGATGGCTTGTACACACTAAGATGGCCCTTATCATACTGATATGGGGCTATGCTGGTGTCAAACACTGTCCTTTCTTGCTGTAGAATGTGTATGGTTCTCTATGATTATAAAGAACGCATCTGTTATTTGCCTTGTTCAAATCACAATCAGCCTGTGGTTGTTGTACATGTATATATCCTGTATCTATTGTACATACATATAAAATATAGGCATATGTGACCGACCAAAATGCTCTTTCAGTTTATGAACAGTGCAGTTCGGAATAATCTAGTACACTCCTAGGCATGGAATAGATCAGGGCATATGCGTCTAAATTTTTTGAAATATATACTCTGTGCTCAAAATTTTGTTTCGGTATAATTAGACACACGGACTGTTTTGCAAAAGGAAGTGTTAGTTTTAATTATTTTGAAGAAAAGTCAAAACAATCTTTTTTGTTTAAAATTTTGGTTTTATATGGATTTATCAACCAGTCAATTTGTTCAATTCTAAATACTCCCAATGTTTTATACCATCAAACTATATACTCCAAAATGTTTTGTAAGCACAGGCCCACATCTCAATTAGTGAACAGTGCAAGCTGACCCGGGTTTCAAGTTTACACACATTACTTTATATATCACAACTGAGACACGCCATGTGATTTTGTACCTAGGAACATGTGCGATTTTTCATGAAATATATTTACGGAATATGTGATATTTTCTGTAAATGACGTCGAAAGTTGAGTTTTCATAGCAATTTGCTACGAAAATTTCATCAACTTTCTATATCATCTAAATATTTTGTTCATGATATATTGCACATGTTCTTTATTACAAAATCAAACTGCGTGTCTCAATTATAGTGGGTCACATATAATGGTAGCATGAGCCTGCGGTTGACAAAATGGACCTGAATATGTTTGTGGCAGGGTAATTCCAAATTAGCCAACATGTTTAATCTCCTAACTTGGTTACTGTCAATGTTAATAAAAATGTTTTGTAAACAACTTTTAGTAATTCCATAAAAAGGTTATTCTAATTTCAGGGCTGAATTTATTGTTTCTCGATGTAAATATTCAGTTCTGATTTTTGAATTTTCCCCCCAATTCAGCAGGTTAAAACGGGATCGAACCCGTTTGCCCGGCCTTACATAACCTTAGCTGTTGATAGGCCGTTAAGCACCAATAAACAAACAATGAAACATCCATAAAACATGCAAGTCATCGTCTTTGATGTGCTATCCATCATGATAAAATGCTTGACACGCAATGCATACATGTATGATGCATCTGACATCTGGTATATTTTTCATGGAAAATTGAAAACAAAGAAAACAAATTCTGAACCTAGAGCTTTAATGGACATGTTCATGTGATATGAACTATTTGCCAGAAATTGAATTTAGTTCTGAGAATTGGATATTGTTTATAAATGTGTAAAACTCTTGAATTTTCAAAAACATTTGATACTGATATAAGCCGTTCTTGTACATGTCTGTGCCCATTTATCAAGACTGGTTACCATGGTTACCAGTCTTGATAAATGGGCACAGACATGTACAAGAACGGCTTATATCAGTATCAAATGTTTTTGAAAATTCAAGAGTTTTACACATTTACCATGGTTACAAATTTAAGAACATCCACTTTCTAATTTAGAACTTCAACATATATAGACCACATAAACTGCACACAAAATTATAGAATGGTGTTGTTGTTATTTACTCAACCATACAAAGATTAAAGGTACATGCCCACTCAGTAGGCACAAACTGTTCTTTTATAGGAATTAAATAAGTGAATACAGATAGTGTTGTATGTTCTCTAGATAAGACATTTTCTGGTAAAATAAACATTCATTCACCATAACCCCCGTATTGATTGGCATTATTATACATTTTATACAAGAAGTGAATTTCCACGCTGGGGCGAAATATTACTAACTGATTATATGTATATAGCAGGCACTCGTATTTTTTAGAACTGGTGGAATAGTGACATAATTATACACTTATTTAATTCCTGTAAACCTATAAAGAACATTTTGTGCCTACTGAGTGGGCATCTATCTTTAAGAAATCCTGGCAATAAAAGTTAATTAATCTGAATCGGCTTCCTTAAAACCGCTGTATGTCGCCTGGTCTGCCCCCAACTCTGGAAAAGTCTTCCTGATCAGCCGGACAACACACGCAGGGATAACATGTCTGTTCTTTCTCCCCAGATGGCCGTAAGTCCACAAGGTAAACTGCCTGTATGCTGTAAGCCTGTAGAAGCTGGAAATGAAGAGATATATGCAATATAATGTTTACTCAAACAAAATTTTGAAATTATTTACTCCCCATTCCCCCCACCCCCAGTCACGAATCCCCCTATTAATCTACATTTTTAAAGTGAGTTTCTGAAAAATCAAGGAGTAAATCAAATCAATGGAAAATTATTTTCAGAAATAGCGAGTTCAAATCTGAAAAATGTGGGTATTTGACTTGCGATGCTGATGTAGATTAAACTCTCCCAGATATGCAAAGAATAATATTTATAAATCTATACAGTTGATGCAAAGTTTCTTTGTCACGGTACGGATCTAGTAACTCAGGAAAGAAGATATGTATCTGTGCCAGGTTAGCTCAGTCGGTTCGAGTCTCGGGCCGGGTGCATCTTTTTTCCCTTTTCCTGTTACTATTTACACGACTTGACATTGAAGGAAATAAATTCTGTGTGTCAAAATGATAGTTGAATGTATCATGAGATTACTATGTAAACTAGGTCACATATTCATCTTATAGGAAGAATTACATCCTCCAGACATTAATATGATGAGGAATAAATGATGTAGTGTGTAATATAAGAAACTACCATATATACTGGTACATGTATATATGACGTGACCTGGGGACTGGGGAAATGGGACCTATGGCATATGTGACCATTCTAACACCATGTCTGCTAACAAACTGATGTAGCCTGATACACACATCTACTGTTTGTTAGAAACAGGGCATATGTTTCAAATTAATAAAATGGTATAGATACTATGAGACCAAAAAAAAACAGACTGCATGGATGTCTGTTCATCTGTCTGTCCGAGATTTGTTTTAAGGTTTTAGGCTACACCCGTTACTATTAGTCGCTTTGGCTTGAAACATCATATGCTTATTTGTCATCATCATTATTTTCATTCAGCAGTTGGGGTAGGGGTAAATACCTACAGACGCTTTTAGGGTGGCTTGGATGGTCAAATAGTGTTTGTATACACATGAACAAAAATATAAACAATTCAAATGTGCCCGGGTGTGCTGAACACGTCCAGAGATATTTTCATCACCGCCAGTAGTATTTCATTTAATTGAATTTTGTACATTGTTTAGAAGTAGTTTATGGGGAGTATGGGTTTTGCCACACAGGCATTCGGCTTTCATCCGTATAACTCTATATATGAACAAGGCTTCTAACTTTTGTCGGACACGACCTTGTATCTAACACATTCTGCAATTTTATTAACGCTAATGTGAATATTTTGGCGGAAAGTGCACATTTTCATTGAAGAATTATTGTTATCTTGCTAAAATAACATAGAACATATTTATGCAAATAATATTGAATTGCAGCTACTTTATATAGGTCGGACAAGGTCTCGTATCATATCAAATGAAATAATGTATTTACCGCTCTGACGTCAATATTGTAGTGGAATGTTCGTATGATCACTTGAGAATTATCATATCCTGCAGAAATACATAGAATTTCAGAATGCATAGAAAATTACAATTTTAAACATGTCATTTGTTATGATACGAGGTTGTGTCCGACCAAAGTTAGAAGCCTTGTTCATACATGTATATATATATATAGTTATACCGATGAAAGCCTGCTTATTTACTGGGCTATATCCTGGGTATGGAAGTTGTTCGAGCTAACACCCTCCCTTAAATATAAGCTGAAACGAAAAGATGACCAAGATGACTGTTATAAACATGTCAATTATATCAATATAAAACATGTTCAGACAGTATATTTGGGGGGGGGGGGATTTGATATTTGCTGTTTCACAGTTTGGTCTAAAATACACCCCCCCTATATATCTGAAAATGTTTTATATTGATAGAACATTTTTAAGATGGGTTGGTAATCTTTTGTTGATTATTTTACAATGTGTGAGCGGGGTGTCATGGGTCTGGATCGTTAGCATGTGGGTGAATCATTTTATAGAGTAGAATGTACTTACATATCATTGATCGGGTTAGGTAGCTTGGTCCTGTTCATATACGAAACCGTGATCGCAGCCACTGACAAAACGTCCCTGTCTAAAAGACTGTCTGGAGTTTCGGGTGTCCCGTGATACACGTCTTACTGACAGAATCAGTAATGTCACGGACAGTGTCTATCTCACGACAGCAAACACATTCCACGTCCGTGTCCATCGTGCAACATTCCCCGCATTTACACCAGTCTCTCGTCTGCGTCCGATCGAGGGTTTCCACTGGCTTCCCTGCCAAACTGGCACCGCTATCGTCTGAATCCGAATCTGAGGCCGACTCTTCTTCACTACTTGAAACTACAGGCTCGAAACGATATCCTGCAAACGTGCTTCCTGCAAATTCCTCCCTGAATTCCTCCTTGTCCGATGAATCCGACTCTCGCTGATCGATAAAATGTCCACTGTCCGCCATGTTTGTTGGTAGGTAAGCGTATGACGTCAGGCGTATATTTTCCCCCGATCACCAGATCACGTGATGCGCATGGGTACGCACCCGCACCGTGACGTCACCGCACTCTTAGTTTTAATCCAAGATGGCGACTTACTGTCGACTTGAAGACAGTTACAAAAAATAGAAAATAATGGCATAGATCGATGTTTTTAGCGACGCTATATACCGCGTTCGTGTTATTTCAATATAAACTATTGATTTAATATGAATCCAGCGAACCCGTTCATAACCTTTAAGGTTGTTGTGTCCTTCGTGTGACCCAATATAAAGTCTATGAAAATCTAATAAAATATCCTACTCAAAAACCGTTAGCTGCTCACAGTAATAAATGATGTATATGTGTCCAATACGTCTTTATGCGTATGCTGCCATCAAGGAAGTCACATCATATGCTGTAGTTAGACAATAGGAAGCAGATGTGTGTGTGTTACATGTACAATTTGGTGTAGAGATGTAAATATACGTGCCCTACATCAAAATGTTTTTATTATTTGCATATTATACGGGCGACTCTTTGTCGCCTGCTTTATGTTACGCGTATATGAAAACGTACCATTCAGTGAAACTAGGTTGAACATATGATTGAAAGTGTAAAATTTGTTTTACAGTAAACCGATAAACCAAGTAGGAGGTGTTTTTACGACACGTGGTATTACTAATACGGGCGACGAATAATTTGGCCCGAAGGGCCAACTGCTTCTAAAACAAAATGTAGATAACATCCGAAAGTATACATAATATAGCTTACGAAGTTACTTCATTTCAAAATTGTGTTGTCGTTAGGAAGACTAAAGTTGCTTTTATCGCTGAAGAGTCCCCCGAGAGTCCCCCGAGAGACGCTTGAAAATATGCGTTTTAAATGATCGGAGTAGAAATGCCTTAAATGCGCATTTGAATATTTTATGGGAAAAAAAAGAAAAACAATTTGCAACGAAATGGAGTTTCATTATTCCGTATTTATTTTAACACCTTTCTCTCTCCCACACCCATGTCTCTGTCTGTCTCTGTCTGTCTGTCTGTCTCTCTCTCTATCTCTTTCACTCTCTCCCACATCCATGTGTGTCTCTCTCTCTCCTCTCTCTCTCTCTCTCTCTCTCTCTCTCTCTCTCTCTCTCTCTCTCTCTCTCTCTCTCTCTCTCTCTCTCTCTATCTTCTCTCTGTCTGTCTCTCTCCCTATCTGTCCCTCTCTCTATCTTTCTGTCATTCTCTCTCTCTATCTTTATGTCTGTATGTCTGTCTTTCTGTATGTATGTCTCTCTCAATCTCGCTCTCTGTCTGTCTATGTCTCTCTGTGTGTCTCTTTCTTAATCATTACCTAGAAACCACAATATATCTCTCCCCCGCACCCCCACCCACCTTCTCTCAACATCATTATATAGAAACCATAATATTTCTCTCTCTATCTTTCAACATCGTTATATAGAAGCACACTATATCTCTCTCAATATTATTGGATAGAAAGCGCACATGTTGTGATTTTGTTTACAAGACAAAGTCAAGCGATCCATGATACTCTGTGGACATGACTAACAGAAACAAGTATGCATTGTAACTGCTGTTTTGTTGTGCCTGTTCGGTTGTGTCACGGCCTGTGCTGTATTCACAGTTAATGACACAAGTACCTCTTATCAACAGCTGAAGTGAAGCTGTATGTAAAAAGGACAAAACTAATACGAAAAATAGTCAAAATCTGCTCAAAGACCACCAGGGATCGAGAAAATAATAGCATCACTGGAAGGACACACCTGGATAATTTCTATAGCCGCCACGCTGCACTTAACTTCGCTGATGTGAGTTTAAAAATACAAGACATAGTCAAGCGATCCGGGATAATTGGGGAACACGACTACCAGAACAAAGTATGCATTGCAAGTGTGCGTCTAGTGCACCTGTTGCTGTAGTCCAGGATACAAACATCTGACACAGCACTGGGTTAATCAAAAAAGTAAATGTAAAACTTAACACAATTCATACCAAAAATGGGCAAAATGTGTATAACTCTCGAAGTGACAGTCGTGCTCAATGACGACTGAGATTGCGAAAATTGGGAATAATATCACTGAAGATTCTTAGCCTTGTTATTTTTTCTTAAAATGATCGTAAATGTACTAATACAGTTTCTATAATACTTTGCTTTTGCCAGCATACCCTCAATACTGAGGCTTATCACTAGTGGATCATATTTTTATTCATAAGTACATGTACATACAATCAAATGTAATCAAATACAATCAAATACAATCGATGTTCCCGGTATTTAGCCGGTACCCATTTACATCTGGGTGGGCTGAAGCAGTGTGGATAAAGTGTCTTGCTCAAGGAAACAACGTACGCGAGGCTCGAACCCACGATCGTAAGATCAGCAGACCGACGCCTCAGACCGCTCGACCACGCGCTCAACTATGCCTAGGCTATTAATGTACTATATATGAAACGGAAATATCTAAATTGTATCACTGGTTCAAATAAGAGAAGTGCGACAATGACACCATTTAATTATAATACAGAAGTTGTAACACCGTGGTAGTTGCGGGAAGTAGTTCTGCAATACTACAATATACTACGGTACCGTTTATAGCATACTGACATCATGGTAAAGCTATCAATTGGTAAACTTAGTTTCATATACTAACGTCGCCCGTCATAGGTAGTGCCTATTTCATATTAGGTATATGTGAATTTTTATTGGTACCAGTATTTGCATAATGACTTGCATATCACATCCATATGGTTTATTTATGTCAGTCGCTATTGTCTTATCACTATTGTCTGTTCCACGAAATGCTGCCCAAGATTTATTGCTATAACAACACTCCAAACTTCTTATTTTTTATATAAAACGATGTAAAACTATTTTTTAGAAATGAGCCTACTTTTTATTTCAAGAAAGTCCGTTAATAATACCAAAGTTATTTCGAATAAACAGTCATGGATGGGCTTTTGCCTTATAAATTCATTTCACCGAATTTTAGTTGTTGACAAGAAAACAAGAAACTACTATAGCAATAATCACTTCCGGTAAACAACAACAACAACTATTATTGCGAACTGAACACAAATTCTTAATAAATTTGTTTATTAACATCATTTTCTGGCATATAACTTAAACAATTTGCATTAAAATATATCAATTAATCATTTAATCTTCATATATGTAGCGAATATCATTCATCCATAAGGTTCCAAGTCGATCTGATACTATTGCTAATACGTCCTAATGTATTGTAAATTGTGAATGCTAACGAACTTGATTCGATTAGACTCGTGACCTTCACCAACCAATCAGCATTTAGTAAACCCGGAAATTCGTCCGGCAAAGAAACTGGCTCACAAAAAGTGACTGTATACTTCCGCCGGAAATGACGTATGTATGGTATTCCCAAGTCATTAGATAATGTAGATTTACAACGGTGTCGATGTGCGAGGATATGTGCAATTAATTTTGCGTGGTATGAACAGCGTGCCAACCTCAGTTTGGCGTTGTCAATAGATATGAAAGCTGTAGCAGATGATGATGACATCATGTTGTATTTTGACCAAATTCTCGGCATTTTCTTCTGGAATTCTTGTACGAACACCGAGAAATGGAGGCTCGATTCCTTTATTTTTCAACCTGGCAAGATTTGCTCTCATAAATACAAGGTTAGTGTCTTTTTTTTAATGATGAAATCCAGCAAGCAGTTCGATGCTAGAAAAGTGTTGAAAATCTGATCGCACGTGACATTTTAACATTGCAACCCTGCATTCAATTCTTGATTTATGGCTATTACTTCATTATAGGATCGAATTTCAAAAATTAAAAAGATGGCTCATTGCTAAATTTTGCTGAAAAATGATTGTATGCCAAAAATTAAGAGTTTTACGGTGTTTAAATAGGTGTAAAAGTTGGGCAGGTTGACGTGAAACAGACCGTATGTTTTTTTGTATTAGATTTAGTAGTATATAGGGAGTCAAAATGATACCACCAAAGCTGGAAGCGTCATTGACCCTCGTTACAGCTCCCAACACCCACGAAAAACGTGTTTTTGGCCAATAATATAAACTAGCCACCAACACTGAAATATTTTAAACTGCGAAACCGTCTGGTTGTACACCCACCATACTTAGTGAAAAAAAATTGAAATTGAGATTGAAAATAATGGCTTCAAAAAAGAAGACGAACAAAAGTACTCCCCAGCACCCTCGAAAAACCAGGTTTTTTGCATAGAGAAGAGCAGAATGATACCACCAGAGGTGGCACCGTTTTCACCACCATACAACACTCCCAACACCAACGAAAAAACAGGGAAAAATTTCAGAAAAACCCAAATACATCGAACTACAACGAACTACAACCTCTGTCGTATGTATCCACATTTGGGACGAAAACATCCACAATCGTACTACCACCCATTTGTGTATTTGGACACAGAAATGATACCACCCATTTGTGTATTTGGACACATTTGGGAAAATCTAATAAACAAAAGTACTCACCAGCACCCTCGAAAAACAGACTTTTTTGTGGAGAAAATCAGAATGATACCACCAGAGGTGGCACCGTTTCCACCACCACACGACACTCCCAACACCCACGAAAAATCGGGAACGGATTTCCGAAAAACCCAAATACATCGAACTACAACGAACTACAGACACTACAACCAACTACAGTATGTATCCACATTTGGGACAAAACATCCACAATCGTACTACCACCTAAATATCCACAATCGAACGCCCAATTGAAGATATGTTTCCATTGGAATAGACAGACACAATGCCATACAAGGAATGTGAAACATGCGGCAAGGGTTTCGACAAGCCCGCAAATCTTCGAAGACACATGGGTCGTAAGAACCCGTGCAGACCTCCCACGAGAGAGTGTCCCGGATGTGGAGGGAAGTTTGCCACCTACAAGACTCTCTGGCAACATCGCTCGAACAGGTGTCCCGAGGGGCCAGAAGATAGAACCACGGAGGGTAGCAAGAAGAAGGCTGCGACCAGGAAGAGGATCCTGGTACTGGAGATGAGGGTGGTAGAGTTGGAGGAGGAGGTGGCTAGACTGCGGGATGGAAAACCTCGCGAGGGAGCGAACATCGACAGCGACGACGACGAGACCGATTGGACAGATATGTAGAGAGAGGGGATTTCCCCCCACTTTTTGCACTGGCCCCCATCTCGACTCCCAACGGCAAACAAAACCTCTCCCCAAAGTAGGTAGAAAAATTATAGGAGTGTAAAAAATCTTCTAGCAACCTAGTTTTCGGCAACCATTCTATCTCTACAAAAATCGGGAACGGATTTCCGAAAAAACCCAAATACATCGAACTACAACAAACTACAGGCACTACAACCAACACAGACGAACGACAGATAGAACTGCGTACGAGAACAATCTCGTTCTACTATTTCTTCTGGTGTAGCTCTCGGAAGCAGGACTCCGCTATTTTTCTTTTGCGTTTTTCTGTCTCTAGGGACGCCTGTAGTTCCGCAACCTGGCTTTCTAGTTCGACAACCCGGCTTTCTAGTTCGGCAGTCTGGAGTTGTGTTCTCGAGGGTGCGGTACACCGTTTCTGTTTGTGTCTGCAAAGCGTCTGGGAACTGGAGAAATGTTTTCCACAACCTTCGCACAGGAATGCAGGAGTACTGCATCTCGTCTTTCTCCCGATGTGCCGTTGCAAGTTGGCCTTCTTGGCAAAAGTTCTACCACACGTTTCGCACTCCATTTTCCCAATAGTATTTTTCTGTTCAAATGGGAAAATCACAAGAATTTTTTGTCTCCCAAGAGGCAAACAGAAATGATACCACCCAATTGTCCACATTTGGACGCGATTCCCAGCGGGCTCGGGCTCTCCAGGGTGCTCAGTTTGCTTCCCAGAATTTCTATTTTTGCTATCCTTGTTGGCTAGAAATGGAGAGCCCGAGCCCGCTGGGAATCGCGAGCAGGCATTTCGACCTTCCCGAGCGGACTGGATGTCCTGGCGAGCAATCCGAGCAATTTGGCGAGCAAACCGAGCACACTGGTGCGCAATCCGAGCAATCCGAGCACCGCGAACAAGTATTTCGACCATTTCGAACGATTTGGGAATTCCATGTTGGACAAATGCCCCCTTTAGATAGAAACGTTTGCAAACATGCCAAAAACCTACTTGTCTCCGGAAAATATTCGAGAAATTATTTCCGCCCGTGGAAAGTCGACAGCCGACGAAACAAAAAAGAAGTACGGGATCGGGAGCTCTCGTCTTCGAAAAATCTTGGACGATGTCGATGCGGAACGTAGTACAAAACCTGAAGAAACCCCAGAAGAACAAGAAACCCCTACCCCCGTAAAACACAGGGTGACCGCGCCTGGTTTTGCGGGCCCCACCGAGTTCCCCACGGATCTACTAGAAGATGCACGCTCGTTCGAAGAATCGACGCACCTGTCCGACATGGAGAGACGTCTGGAGAACCGGTTGGATGCGCTGGCACGCAGGCTGTTGGACGCGATTTCCGGCGATGCCGATTCCAAGTTCCAGGAGGAAGACGAGTGTCCGGAGGAAGAAGAGTGCCAGACGGAATCCTGGTGGGAGGTGCACGACATCTGGAGAACTATAGAGAATGCGAAGTGGTGGCTGGGGGTCTCTGTGGTGGCGTACGCGGTCTGCAGACCACTGTTCCCATTCGTGGCTCTAGAGGCCCGTAGACTCTGGAAGAACGAAACAGACCCCGACGCCCAGTTCGTGCACTCCACAAAACAGTCCGGTACACCGAAGGAAAAAAACAAAACTAGCGACTCCGTATACCAGCACTCTGGTAGTCGCGACCCGTTCTACATGGAGTAGCCGTTTTTGGAAAAAAAGTTCTTTGTCTTTTTTCGAGTTGTATTTCCGAGTTGTCTTTTCTTGTTTTGTACCGAGTTGTCTTTCCGTTCCAATTTTTCTACCTCCTTTGGGAGAGGTTTTCTGTTTTTTCGATGTGGTCTAGATTTTGTTTGCCTCTTGGGAGACAAATTTTTTCTTCGACTTTCCCAAAAGTCCGAATGTGTACAATTGGGTGGTATCATTTCTGTTTGCCTCTTGGGAGACAAATATTTCTACACTTTTCCCAAAAGTCCAAATGTGGACAATTGGGTGGTATCATTTTTGTTTGCCTCTTGGGAGACAAATTTTTTCTTCGACTTTCCCAAAAGTCCAAATGTGGACAATTGGGTGGTATCATTTCTGTTTGCCTCTTGGGAGACAAAAAATTCTTGTGATTTTCCCATTTGAACAGAAAAATACTATTGGGAAAATGGAGTGCGAAACGTGTGGTAGAATTTTTGCCAAGAAGGCCAACTTGCAACGGCACATCGGGAGAAAGACGAGATGCAGTACTCCTGCATTCCTGTGCGAAGGTTGTGGAAAACATTTCTCCAGTTCCCAGACGCTTTGCAGACACAAACAGAAACGGTGTACCGCACCCTCGAGAACACAACTCCAGACTGCCGAACTAGAAAGCCGGGTTGTCGAACTAGAAAGCCAGGTTGCGGAACTACAGGCGTCCCTAGAGACAGAAAAACGCAAAAGAAAAATAGCGGAGTCCTGCTTTCGAGAGCTACACCAGTAGAAATAGTAGAACGAGATTGTTCTCGTACGCAGTTCTATCTGTCGTTCGTCTGTGTTGGTTGTAGTGCCTGTAGTTTGTTGTAGTTCGATGTATTTGGATTTTTTCGGAAATCCGTTCCCGATTTTTGTAGAGATAGAATGGTTGCCGAAAACTAGGTTGCTAGAAGATTTTTTACACTCCTATAATTTTTCTACCTACTTTGGGGAGAGGTTTTGTTTGCCGTTGGGAGTCGAGATGGGGGCCAGTGCAAAAAGTGGGGGGAAATCCCCTCTCTCTACATATCTGTCCAATCGGTCTCGTCGTCGTCGCTGTCGATGTTCGCTCCCTCGCGAGGTTTTCCATCCCGCAGTCTAGCCACCTCCTCCTCCAACTCTACCACCCTCCTCTCCAGTACCAGGATCCTCTTCCTGGTCGCAGCCTTCTTCTTGCTACCCTCCGTGGTTCTATCTTCTGGCCCCTCGGGACACCTGTTCGAGCGATGTTGCCAGAGAGTCTTGTAGGTGGCAAACTTCCCTCCACATCCGGGACACTCTCTCGTGGGAGGTCTGCACGGGTTCTTACGACCCATGTGTCTTCGAAGATTTGCGGGCTTGTCGAAACCCTTGCCGCATGTTTCACATTCCTTGTATGGCATTGTGTCTGTCTATTCCAATGGGAAACATATCTTCAATTGGGCGTTCGATTGTGGATATTTAGGTGGTAGTACGATTGTGGATGTTTTGTCCCAAATGTGGATACATACTGTAGTTGGTTGTAGTGTCTGTAGTTCGTTGTAGTTCGATGTATTTGGGTTTTTCGGAAATCCGTTCCCGATTTTTCGTGGGTGTTGGGAGTGTCGTGTGGTGGTGGAA
The DNA here is from genome assembly GCA_029237695.1 of Conchocele bisecta. Classification (NCBI taxonomy): domain Eukaryota; kingdom Metazoa; phylum Mollusca; class Bivalvia; order Lucinida; family Thyasiridae; genus Conchocele; species Conchocele bisecta. The sequence continues at coordinate 124,766 of JAQRGA010000093.1, read as the reverse complement.
ACGGTGCCACCTCTGGTGGTATCATTCTGATTTTCTCCACAAAAAAGTCTGTTTTTCGAGGGTGCTGGTGAGTACTTTTGTTTATTAGATTTTCCCAAATGTGTCCAAATACACAAATGGGTGGTATCATTTCTGTGTCCAAATACACAAATGGGTGGTAGTACGATTGTGGATGTTTTCGTCCCAAATGTGGATACATACGACAGAGGTTGTAGTTCGTTGTAGTTCGATGTATTTGGGTTTTTCTGAAATTTTTCCCTGATTTTTCGTGGGTGTTGGGAGTGTTGTATGGTGGTGAAAACGGTGCCACCTCTGGTGGTATCATTCTGCTCTTCTCTATGCAAAAAAACCTGGTTTTTCGAGGGTGCTGGGGAGTACTTTTGTTCGTCTTCTTTTTTGAAGCCATTATTTTCAATCTCAATTTCAAATTTTTTTCACTAAGTATGGTGGGTGTACAACCAGACGGTTTCGCAGTTTAAAATATTTCAGTGTTGGTGGCTAGTTTATATTATTGGCCAAAAACACGTTTTTCGTGGGTGTTGGGAGCTGTAACGAGGGTCAATGACGCTTCCAGCTTTGGTGGTATCATTTTGACTCCCTATATACTACTGATTTCCATTCACTTTACATGGGGCCAAACAAAAGGTACAGCTACCTTAGAAATTGATGACGTCTTTTGTACAATTACACTACCAGTCTTGTCACTTTTGTTATCAAATATATTGGGCAATGCTATGAAACACGTAGGAATTGTCATCTTTCGACATCATTTACGGAAAATATCAGACATTTTGTAAACATTTTTCACGCTATATCGCACATGTTCTTAGGTACAAAATCGCATGGCGTGTCTCATATGTAGATTATATATACAACTTACCTATCCAGAGTAAGGCGTCCGGGGAGGGGTGAAGTGGCCGAATTATAAATCCCAGTATAAACCCGACAACCACACCAAACATACTTAATATCAACAGGAGATTTTCCACAACGAGTTTGAAACATTTATCCAACTTCCATCGGTTTTTACCTTCGTTCATCTCAATTTTAAAACAGATACTTTGAGTCGGTTAATGCTAACCTATTGAAAAACCTTTACGTTTGTAAATATTAACAAACGTTTGCGAGTATACTACAGAAATGTTCACAGTAAATGAAGACATGTAATGTAGACTTGGCACCCATACGTACCAGCACTCCATGTTAATCGATACACTCTTTCTCTACTCAGAAACAGGTTACTACTACATTGTAATTTAGGGGAGAGAGAGAAACAGAGAGAGAGAAGACGTAAACGAATGGCAATTTATACAGTGTATGTAAGTAGCATATTAAGTAATCCTGATATGATCGCTCATTACAATGCATGGCCCATATGCATATATATGTAATGTGCGCAAATATTGGATGTACAGTTTAGTTTTACATCATATATTATAGTTATGATTTGTACATGTATCACAGCGGGGATTGTGCCAAGATGTGGATCAACTTACTCCGTATGTATTCTTAACCCTTTCAGTAACAGGAATGGATTTTGATATGTCAGTTGTGCAACAAACCCAACCGTCACAAAATAGTTTTCATACTAGTCCATTTATGAAAAGGGGATATTGTATGTTCTCAAAAATATGAAAAATACTTTCAAAAAGTGCAGATCCTGATGAGACGGCTCGTTACGAGTCGTTACGAGTCGGCCCATCTGGATCTGCACTGTTTGCATAAACCGCTATAGCGGGCTTTCTGGTTCGTAGGGTTAATATGTTATAAATGTCACAGGTAGCTGTTCCTAGAGTAATGAGGCTTATGCCCCGTATAACCAGTTGGACTCCTGTGATGCTAGCGTTCTCCTGCACTCTGGTAAGGGTATACACAGTCGGTTTCAGGCGATCCGTTAGTGCAATCGGGTTCCGAAATACGTTAACAGTCTTCCAATCATTGCTGTGTCAGGGACGCCGGAAGCATCATACAATTGGTCCGGCGAATCTAGTGGGTGCCCCCGCTACCCTCACTCAATGTGTATGTTGTTACCACTCAGGTGAACTGTCGGTTCAACTGACTGGTAACAACATACACTTTTAATGAGAAATGAGAACAAAATGCAGGAAAAATATTTACATTCGTTTTTTTTTTATATACATTTGCATATAATTTATGTGAATTCCAAATATTTCAAAATTATTGTTCCGGCAGTCGCCGGACATACCGGACCTATTCCGATGCCCCTGTGTGTTTATATTAGTCATGACAGTCATAATCCCCAGTTTTCATTTCATATTGACATGTATAGTATAATCTGCGCCACTTGCCTTCCATGAAGTATCGAGAGATTTTGAGATCCTGATCGATCTGTGCATCAGCGCAGACTGATAAACCTAGTATATGTTATCAATTTTGGGTCTACACAATAATCATTAAGCGATTATTTGAATTATATATTTGACTGCATGTATATGTGAGCAGAATGAACGACCTTCACATATTTAACTGGTTAGAATTGAACCTATGCCGGTATTGTCATGGCTTTCCATCTCCACTTGTTTCTACCTGAATTAAATGCAATATTTATTATTCTAGGCTAGATGTTATCAGGCTCGGATGGAAATACCGTACCAGATATATGGCTGTCACTGGAGAAATGGGGCTTATTGTGATCGGTAGGAAGTTAGCAGTGAGCAGTAAGTAGCAGGGAGATACTTATCCCGTCAACACAGTAGTCAAGGCAATGAATAACTTAGGTTTGACAAACATGTTAACAAAGCTTTCTCACCTGGAATGGGTCCAATGGCCGGCTATTATACCAGAAAATAATTACACCAACTTCCACCCATGGCAAATTCGATTATTCTGCTTAAATCCAAGATGGCCGCCAATTCATTAGTTCTAATAGTGAAACTGACATAACATTAGTGGTAAGCATCATAAAACTACATTTCATGTCTTCTTTCCAACTAAATTTATGATACCCTTTAATTTGCTGACAATTAAGGGGTTATCAGATGTCAAGGTCATGTGTTAAGGTCAAGGTCAATGCAAAAATTAAGCGAATTAAACCATAATCTGAACACATGAACACATTTTTATATTATATTATTATATCCCTTTTGACATTTAATCACGCTGTATATATTGCAGCAAGAATGATACATTTTGCTTGTACATATCATTATGTGCATGTATAACGTAGTCGTATATACCAAATTTGATGAAAATCTGACTAAACTGTTTAAATCGGCACACTATGCCGAACTATGCCGAACTGTCATATTTCCACACATCTACAAGTCTTGCCCGTTTGGTAAGCCTTGTCAATGTAAGTAATACACGATACATTAATGTTTATACGCAATCAACTTTACTTCAAATACTCGTTTATTTATTTGTCTATAAATGCCAGATCATCATCGTCACATTGGCTTTACACATGTATTCCATTCCAGCAGGTAATTCCTTCGAACTGTCCACATGCTGGAGTGGAGTCATAGGCGTAACAACGGGTGCATTTTTCTGACCTTTTATTTTTTTAGAAACGAAAGTTATTCGCATCTCTGTATGCAAAACTAGATAACTGGATATATATCAAAGTACTGAAGGTACTGAAATATGTTATCTCCACAAAAACTGATCGGTGTGTGGGGCAAGTTAACTTTGTAAATCACACTGGTGTAACTTGCAGTATCAATACTGAAATATATAGAAAATCGTTCACCCCCACCCAATTTTACTGCTAGCTCCGTACTAGAAACAACATTGCTACCCCGCTCCATACCTCTCGCGAGCGTAGCAATTTAACCCCATCTGTTTAATGTAACGCATGGAAGCGTGATTTTTCCAATCGGTTATCTGGCGTGTTTGATATGTTAGCGATATAAAATTTACTATTTCTACATTAAACATTATTTGTTTAAAGGTATAGAATATAAATAACTAAATTTTGACATTTTTGAACGAGTCAAATTGTAGTCGTAGATAACATATCGGCGGCGATCTTTTTGTAGCTAGCTAAAGACCTAAAGATAATAGCTGCTGTATTCATACGCACGAAATGTCTTGATTCGTATTTTCCAAAAATTTAACTGATAAACTGAGCCTAAAACTGTGAAAACTATAGAGAATAGTGTATGTAAAGTTTTAGATACAAAGCAAGACAGACCAAAACGCCATAGGATAAGTTGGCACGAGGCACTATTTTCTTGGTCGTACTCGTTGTTTAGGCGCAGCACGACAATGGCTGCCCCCATAGAAATTTGCGTGACATAATATGATACATGTAATATGCTATCTCCAAGGACTTTATCACAGGTGGAAGACTGGGACCTAGGACCCGAGAAATTGCTCAATTTTAAACCGTTACCCCACCAAACAATTTACGCACAATAGACACCGGAAACTGGTGGGTGGAGTAACGTTTTTCAAATGAGCCATTTATTGGGTCCTACGTCCGTGTCGTCCACCTGTGGACTTTACATGACGTCGGAAAAATCATTTACCGGCGACGTGTGCCGTTGTAACGAATTGCCATTGTGTTTATACTATTTATAAATTAAATATAAATGTTTTGAAATATCGCAAAGTATATGTTAATAATAATATACATGTAGTGAATAAATATGTGCATTGTGATTTAACAAAAATAAGTTTCTGTGTGAGTAAAATTGTAGCACGAAAACGTCCGCAAATATTGATAACGACGACGTAACGTACGTATTGTCAAAATAACGTCGATGTGACAAAGTGATGTCAGATGTGTATTTTTGTTGGTCTAGATATACGGTTTATCAGTTGAATACAACATTGCTTTATATAATCATATTGTTCGAGAGAGATCACATTTTGTAAATAAATTATGTTGAAAACTAAATTTCGCATTTTTGACCCATAAAGGAGGGTTTCGCTTTGCGCGTCACATACTATCTTCACAGTTTTGATGAGTCACGGTGGTTATCACATTGTGTGTAAATACAATTCCTTCGTTACTGATACATGTTAACCAAATGCGAAATTGTATTCACTAAATGCAATCTGATACACATAAATTAAATTAAATCAGAAACAGATACGCGTATAAAGCAAGGGAGACGCTATGTAACGTGTACAGTAACGTTTACGACTACATGTACGTTTTTGAACTTTCACACTAGCATTAAATAACCTTTTACCCATATAATATCACATATCTACTGTACATACACGTATGTGTATTACCATACATACTGCATCAAATCCAGTGACATGTAAGCAGTTTTATCCCGTCAACACAGTGCGTATGTGCCGTGATAAATAGATTAGTAGGTAATGCCGTGAATGAGAAAAAATATCTGGCGCGGCAAGGAAACGGGAGTGCTCGGCAGAGCCTCGCCCATCCCGTTTCCTAAGCCTTGCCAGATATGTTTTCCCATTCACGGCACTAACATACTATTTTATATATCTGAGTGCATTGTTACTGTTATATATTTGCATACTATACAAGTAAATACGACTTTACCTATGGTAACACATATATATATATATATATAATACAATAACAATATACTGTGGCATTAGATTGAACAGTTTACACATTTAAATTGTAGATTGATCTGAGAAATGCTCAAATATCTCGCCTTTTATATAGTTTGCCTGTATACTATTTATAGCACGCTGTTGACAAATCGGTATATGATGTATTGCACCAAACTAGTTTTTCTTTTATATTATTTGCTGTATGTGTCAATGGCTGAAAGTGGGGAAACTATGGGATGGCTTCTACAATGTACATGCCAAGATGGCAACTCACTTCACCATATAGTATACAGTAGCAAGAGAATATTCACTTATCTAAAATTCATATATCACACCACTCTTGCGAAGCAATTATCACTGAAGCCAAACTATATCGTTCTATAACCTATGTCCATAAGACATGTATACAATCTGTGTAATACGTATAAACTACACGGTTTAAAGTCCTGGGGGCCGTTTCAATAAACTGCGTACGACTAAAATGTTCGTAAGTGCAAAAGTCTGTATTGAATTATATGTATTGAGCTATACCACCAACGGGCCGGCCCCCGGTATTATGTATGACCCGCGCGCGTGTAAATCACCGTCGATTCCGGGCACTGCCTCACAGATAGTGATGTGTGTAGGTACAGTTCACCTATGTGCCATTTGGCTGCATTATGTACCGGTTCGATGCGGATGGAATCGAGCAGACACCTCGCTGCCTTATTGATGTCTCCCTCGCGTGTGTATATCCAGGCGAGCAGATTGTATGCTGTCTCCCTGTGATACAATGTGGCATATTTTACGGCGACGTTTTCTAGCTTCTCAACGGCGAGCCTTTTGCCTTGACCGTCACCTTTCTCATTGTACATTAGGTACTGTAGGTAGTGGAGTAAGACGCGACCATCAACTATGCCCCATTCATACCACTTACTTTCCATCTTGGTCTTGGCTTCTACCTGTGTGCCGACGGCCTTGAACATTTCGTACCGCATAGCGATGGGCGTTGCCTCCATCTCTGTCGGTAGGAAACTAACGCAGTAACTCAGACATGACTTAAGTACATACGACATGGACAGCCCTCCCGATGATATTTTGTTATACAAATGGACATTGCCATGATTAAGTAATTGCTGTCTGTTGTGCTGAGCACCGGTACATGCGCAAACGTGCGCGACAAATGGAAGAAGAAAAGCACAAACAACATCAGATAGAGCGCACTCGCTTGCTTCGCATTCGCCCAGCATGTAATGTGTCGTGGCAACTTTCAGTCGACAGGAAATATTTTCGGAAATGATCGCCTGATGTGCGTGTTCGCCAACTGCTGCTCGGATGTGTTCCACTTCACTAAATCCATGAGGCATGCTCAAAAGACGGGAAGCCATATGGGATGCCACACTGGTATGCAGGAACGGCAGTATCAGGTCTATGGCTTCTCTGGTATGTCCTACTGTGTATTCCGTCACCGTCGTGGTGGTAGCCAGCTGATACAGTTGGTTCTCGATGGTGTCAATAGCGGCACTGGTATCATTCGTGAGAACGGCTTTACTCAACAATATGTTTACTGTATCTACAACGACTCTACCTGCTCCAATATATCTACAATATTTAGTATCGTTCGTTATTCGTCCATGCTTTGTCGAGATGATTTCCATGGTTGATGCGTATTCCTGTGGGTTAAACGCTGCCGACATCTGCTTGCCGATATCGTCGCAAGTTATTCGAAACAAAAATCGGCCGTTCTCTTGCAGTAATTTCTGTAGCATATCCGAAACCTTCTTACGTAAACGAATGTCACTATGAAATCTTCTATCAAACAGATTCGCCTTTGGTATGAAATAATTGGGACAAACGCCTTTTTTAACGCACAGATATAGAGCATGCAGACAGCGTAGGAAACATTTCATGAGATTTTCCGATACCCAAAACTCAGCGGGCGTGGTTTCTATAGCGTAAAATAAAACGGTCTTACACTGATATGATGTAATAGCGTCACCAACAGCTGGTTTCATCATATCTTGCATCGTCACCTTCATCAATACGTAGCACTTGTGCTGCACCGAGTTCAAATTGAACATCAAATCGCGTTCCTGCAGCGAAAAGGACGTCCGCCATTCTAGGAGCTTCTCGGGACTTTGTGGGTGACCGGCTCCTACAAATAAACAGCTCATTGTGCGCAGCTTGTCTATCCGCTCCTGGGAAGGCCACTTGAACTTCCGCTCTCTGGTCAGCCACTCCATCGCAAACGCAGGCCATTTGCTGTACCTGTATGCAATTACCGAGTCCACGGAATAACAAAACCTATGCGCAAATAGTTTTGTAAGAGCAGGACCATTTTGCTCGTGAAAGTACCCTATGGTGTCCAATGGAAAATCGTGATGCCTCACTACTCTACCATTATTGTCGACGCTAATTGTTGTATCTATTTTGCAGGCGGGTCCATCTTTTGACAGTGGAGTACCGTCCCGTACGCACTGTAGTTTGACATAGCAAGCGGCCGTGCTACTGTCGCGCACAATGTAGATGCATTCACCAGAATTGGGAGCGTCATTGAGGTCGTCCACAACTGGTAATCGCTCATCACAGACTACCATGTCGATGTCGGAATGCAGACTATCCGTTGTAGTGCCTTCACATTGACTACCGAGCAAATAGCCAACATATTCTTCGCCTGACAGCTGAAACCCCAATGTGGTCAGTATGTTGAATGTTATGCTATAATTCATTACCTTTTCTCTATCCTCCGTAGACAGTCCTATTCTATCCAGGACATCACACAGATGACGAGACAACGTTCGGTGGTAATCGTCCACCATTGACATCTATAAAACACATTAACAGTTTTATTCCGGGAAGATAATGGTTATGCGCATACACAGTCATGTCAGACTCATAAAGTAAAACCAATCACCCGAACTAATCTGTATGGAAGTCAGGGCTTCAGATAAGGAGTTAGTAATTGAGTATTGTCACTCCATCATATCTGAAGCAATTGGGTATTTCAAAATTTTAATTGGGTAAACTAAAGTCACACTACTGTTTACACATCAACAGACAGCAATTATTGAATAGTTTGCCTCGAAATAAAAACATGTCTTGGCATTTCATTATAATTGTCTCATTGGAGACAATTCTAATGAAATACCAAGATGTGTTTCATGGAAAATAAGAACAAATATTCTATATTTGTGGTCTGTTTATTGTTTTCTGCAGCATGATAAAGGTACCATAAATTTAATATTGCTTTTTGATACTCGCTACTTCCGATTTCAATTGGGTTTTTGGCAATTTTAATTGGGTATTTTAGCAAATATGCAGCTTATCTTGAGCTTTGTGGAAGTGTCTTGAAAACATTGCCACGATATAATTATGAGCATCATATAATTCCAGTAGCGTATGTTTAACGTGTAATTACTATATATCACATCAAATGCATACATTTATGTGAACATATGATACACCACGAGGTTGATCTGATTTCATATAACATTCATGTGATGAAATTGGGCAACCATGTCATACGAAATCGTGGGGGAAGGAAGCATTGAACCTGTGTCGACAAGTTACCCTTAAAGTTTATGTATACGGTGTCATATTCAGCACTGAAATACCTGCATACATTCGCATAACACAACAAAACCGAATGTAAACGGCAAACTGTACGAGGCATGCTTTGAAAACGTCGTATACAACTATAACATTTGTTTATACATTTGAAAGTAAAGGTAGACGAGTTTGCATGTGAACCTTCAGCTTTATTCAACGCTGGGGTAATTATGTAGCCTATTTCACCAACATTACAAAGTATACTTATCTAGCAAAGTGTACTTTGAGGGAGAAATTTCAATTAATGATAAATTTATTATTTTTTATTATACTGAATTTATTACATTATCACAGCCATTTTGGCTGTGATAATGTAATACATTCAGAAAAATAATTCTGCATACTTTTAATCATCAAATATATGCAGTGGTTAGTTCTATATGAAATAATGCATTTCAGGAAAAATAAATGATTACTCCCTCAAAGTATACTTTGCTTGTTAAAGGTACATACCCACTCAGTACGCACAAAATGTTCTTTATAGGAATTAAATAAGTGTATAATTTTGTCACTACTACACCAGTTCTAAAAAGTACAAGTGCCCGGAAAACAGATATAATCATTTAGTAATATTTATTTTACTGATAGTGACGCGCGTTGGTATCAGACTATTTTCATATGCAAATGAGGCATGATATTTTTTACTTATTTATACTAATGCAATTCGTCACCTGAAAAAATAATATTTTCGACAGATTATAAAGTATGATCATTGCACATCAAAAAATAAATACAGAGAATAAATAGTAATGTCCGTTAACATTTTAAGGAAACACGGTTATCGCCCCTGGTATCAGTGTACAATTTGTTGTCTAAAATAAAATGTATAATAATGTCAATCAATACGTGGGGTAATGGTGAATGAATGTTTATTTTGCCAGAAAATGTCATACGTACAGAATATACAAAAGTTTCTGTATCACTATATTATAACCTACTGCGTGGGCATGTACCTTTAAGTATACTTTGCAATTTTGATGAAATAGGCTACTGGTACTCGGCAACATTGTATTCTTACGTATTACAAAATAATGTGTCACACCGCAGATATATTTCTCGCGGTGTGATTGGTCAGCTTGACGGGTAATATGAGCCCATATTACCTGTCAAGCCCGTCAATATGGCTCAAATAAAAAATGGCGTCGAAAACGAAAATGGAAAACACCTCCGAAACATAGCCATATGGGCTGGAAATGACCTAACTAATTAAACAAAAGTAAGAATTTGAAAATCGGTCCCGGAAAAAAACTAATTAACGAATTTCTTCTCATTTATGTCGCGATGACGTCAGGTAACATTTGTAACATCACAACGTCGTGCCGCTTGGCGCCATATTTATATGACGTTCAACATGTGCCAAGACACTTGTAAAACTAAATTCTGGAGAAATATACAGAACCTGCGGTATGACAAATACGTCATACGTTAAATTGAGCAAACGAATTGTTATTTTGTGGGAATGAATCAATAAAAAAAATCCATGTCTCCTGCGGGACTCCGTACATATTGGCACATTATGCACAATGAACCTGAAAATACCGTACCATGTCAATGAACAAGTCCAGTGTCTGCAGCTCAGCTCCTTTGAGGGTTTTCTCTGTATCGCTCGTAACTACCACATATCGTCCTGAAAACCAAACACGACTGGCTCTTGTCCATTCTTATGGCTACACCACCGACTGTGATTGTCTTGCCTAGATGTCAACTTTCTGAACATATATTGGCACCATCAACACGCAATCAATCAGCTTCATTGGCTGTGCATGAGCTGTAGCACAGCTCATGCTCAGCCAATCATGCTGAGTACATAACTTCAAATACAATATGCAAGTATTGTTTAATACCTTTTAAATACATTGACACATATTGGCAAGATTAGCGCGGTCGGTGATGTATATTGTTTAGCTAATATTTCTTTTTATCAGAATCGAAGACATAGCTTATTATGCATGTAAAGAAAATCGGTCAAATATTGATTTTATTACGAAATAGCGCTATTCCCATCACAATTTAAATGGACAAATGAGACATGCCATGTGATATTGTACCTTAGGACAACTGCGTAATTTCATGAAATACGTTTACAAAATACATAATAATTTCCGTAAATGGCGTCAAAAGTTGACAAAATTTTCAGAGTACATGCGGATTATTTGTCAATGATTTACTTTATTTATGAAAAAAATAATTTTGTAAACGTATTTAATGAAGGTACACAGATGTCCGAAGGTAGAAAATCGTATGGCGTGTCGCATATGGGGTTCAACATGGGGAAAGTACATGTATTATAATATGTTTGTTATAATTTTGGAAATAGTGAACATATTTACAAAGTCTAACGTTCCGTTTCTTAGTTGTATCATCTCCAGCTGGCATTGTTTCTTAGTAAATTTGTTATTTATATATCCTCCTCGCTCTCCAGTTCCTTTTATCTCGTGTCCACTTTCCTTGTGGTACAATGTATATGTTATTTCCGCAATGAAGTCAATATTTAACCACATTTCCATAAATAGCTGGAAGGATCATTCTTAAAAAGTGCATAAAGTTCACAATTATTGTTGATACATATTAGTTTTACAATGTTTTATGGAAGCGCCTGGTGCCAATGCTAAAATATAAGTATAGTATCTCCTAATTAGTAAGTCATAATTATGAGATAATAAGTCCTAATTAGGACATACTATCTCCTAATTAGGAGCTACTATCTCCTAATTAGGATTTACTATCTCCTAATTAGGACTTAGTATCTCCTAATTAGGAGTTACTATCTCGTAATTAGGAGAAAAACATATTTTATCATTGACAGCAGGACGCTTCCATAATGTTTATATACATGCAGGCGCAAATATAGGGAGGTTTCATGAAACATAAAGTAATTGTAGTCTCAGATTCAGGCACATATGGGAAATGGTGTTCACTTTATGTTTGATGTCGAATCTAAATCGATTTTTTCTTGCGCACACGATGGCACCGGCCGATTTTTTTTAAATGGTGCCCAAAGTTGTCCCCCGGGCCATTTAAAGACCACACCCAATGAGCGTGGTTTGAGCTAGTGGGGATTTGTACAATTGTTAAATGGTAACCGATTTTAATGCTTTTGGTGTCGATTTGTAGGTTTTCAGGTGTGCTGAGGCCGCTAAGACAAAAATCAAAATCAAATATGGCCACCATAAGGTTTAAAATTCAAAATGGCCGCCAAATTAATGCAATTTTGCATTATTAATTTAATAGCTGAAATGGGTCATTTATATTCATTTGAGATGCGTGTATTCCTTGTATTTGACATATGAGCTCAATAATAATAAATACCAAACTTAAAAATGGCTTCCTTAATACTACATAAAAATCAAAATGGCCGCCAAAATAATATTATTCTGCACGGATGGGTAAAACTTGTTTATTATATACAGTTTTTGGAAATTACTATCTGCGCCTATTGGGTGAAATATAGTCAGTATATGGTTAAACAGGGGCTCTAACACTACTGTGTGAATTACTGCCTGCTCCTGTGCCTATTGTGTGTAATATACTAATGGTCACGAGACGGGTACACAGGGACTCTAACACTAATGTGTGAATTACTGCCTGCTCCTGTGCCCAACGGATGTAATATACTAGTGGTCACTAGACGGGTACACAGGGACTCTAACACTAATGTGTGAATTACTGCCTGTTCCTGCGCCAAACGGATGTAATATACTAGTGGTCACGAGACGGGTACACAGGCACTCTAACACTAATGTGTGAATTACTGCCTGCTCCTGCGCCCAACGGATGTAATATACTAGTGGTCACTAGACGGGTACACAGGCACTCTAACACTAATGTGTGAATTACTGCCTGCTCCTGCGCCCAACGGATATAATATATTAGTGGTCACTAGACGGGTACACAGGAACTCTAACACTAATGTGTGAATTACTGCCTGCTCCTGCGCCCAACGGATATAATATATTAGTGGTCACGAGACGGGTACACAGGCACTCTAACACTAATGTGTGAATTACTGCCTGCTCCTGCGCCCAACGGATATAATATATTAGTGGTCACTAGACGGGTACACAGGCACTCTAACACTAATGTGTGAATTACTGCCTGATCCTGCGCCCAATGGGTGTAATATACTAGTGGTCACTAGACGGGTACACAGGCACTCTAACACTAATGTGTGAATTACTGCCTGCTCCTGCGCCCAACGGATGTAATATATTAGTGGTCACTAGACGGGTACACAGGCACTCTAACACTAATCTGTGAATTACTGCCTGATCCTGCGCCCAATGGGTGTAATATACTAGTGTTAACGAGACGAGTACACAGGGACTCTAGACTATCACTAATGTGTGAATTACTACCTGCTCCTGCGCCCAATTGGTATAATATATTAGTGGTCACTAGACGGGTACACAGGGACTCTAACACTAATGTGTGAATCACTGCCTGTTGCTGCGCCCAAAGGGTGTAATATATTAGTGGTCGCTAGACGGGTACACAGGGACTCTAACACAGATTATAATATACTAGTGGTCAGTAGACGGGTACACAGGGACTCTAACAATAATGTGTGAATCACTGCCTGTTCCTGCGCCCAACGGATATAATATACTAGTGGTCGCTAGACTGGTACACAGGCACTCTAACACTAATGTGTGAATTACTGCCTGTTCCTGCGCCCAACGGATATAATATACTAGTGGTCACTAGACGAGTACACAGGGACTCTAACACTAATGTGTGAATTACTGCCTGTTCCTGCGCCCAACGGATGTAATATACTAGTGGTCACTAGACGGGTACACAGGGACTCTAACACTAATGTGTGAATCACTGCCTGTTCCTGCGCCCAACGGATATAATATACTAGTGGTCACTAGACGGGTACACAGGGACTCTAACACTAATGTGTGAATTACTGCCTGTTCCTGCGCCCAACGGATGTAATATACTAGTGGTCACTAGACGGGTACACAGGGACTCTAACACTAATATGTGAATCACTGCCTGTTCCTGCGCCCAACGGATATAATATACTAGTGGTCACTAGACGGGTACACAGGGACTCTAACACTAATGTGTGAATTACTGCCTGTTCCTGCGCCCAACGGATGTAATATACTAGTGGTCACTAGACGGGTACACAGGGACTCTAACACTAATATGTGAATCACTGCCTGTTCCTGCGCCCAACGGATGTAATATACTAGTGGTCACTAGACGGGTACACAGGGACTCTAACACTAATGTGTGAATTACTGCCTGTTCCTGCGCCCAACGGAGATATTATACTAGTGGTCACTAGACGGGTACACAGGGACTCTAACACTAATGTGTGAATTACTGCCTGTTCCTGCGCCCAACGGATGTAATATACTAGTGGTCACTAGACGGGTACACAGGGACTCTAACACTAATATGTGAATCACTGCCTGTTCCTGCGCCCAACGGATGTAATATACTAGTGGTCACTAGACGGGTACACAGGGACTCTAACACTAATGTGTGAATTACTGCCTGTTCCTGCGCCCAACGGATGTAATATACTAGTGGTCACTAGACGCGTACACAGGGACTCTAACACTAATGTGTGAATTACTGCGTGCTCCTGCGCCCAACGGGTGTAATATATTAGTGTTAACGAGACGAGTGCACAGGGACTCTAACATTAATGTGTGAATTTCTGCCTGCTCCTGTGCCTATTGGGTGTATTATATTCGACAAAACATGTAGGATATGTCTCGTACAATGGGATGCGTTGAGAGTGCAACAGCGAAATGTATATCAATGTAAACCTATTCATCTTTCATCCTCAGAGCTGTCCTCGCTTTCTGGTCCTACACAAGCCTCATCAGAGTATGTAGCATCAACATCAAACTGAAAACCGTCTAGAATGTCTGGATGTCTTCTGGGGTGACAGCCGCTGATGTTTCAGTCAGTGGTAGATGTGGATGCTCCACACACGGCATGCGATCCAGTTCGTCATTGCGAGGTAATGCGTTCTCTTCGTACCAAATTGACACAGGGATAACATTCTCAAGTTCCCAGCCATATGCCAGTACATCCAGTTGGTGGTATGTACTTTTCAAGCAATTTACCATCCCGTTTGCAACGAGGTTGGCACGCTGGATTGCATATTTCAGAGATAGTCGATCTGGTGGTAGCCCCTTTAGTGGCGTGAATGTACGCTTACTTCCCTTCCCGGAAAAGAGCATAACATATCGACTATCTCCGGGTGTCTTCTATTTTTTCGGTCTGTTGTAGATAACATGGAGGAGAAAGTCTATGACCTCGTTGACATCGGCCTCAGTAGTCTCCAAGCTTGACAACAGTGACAATGTATGTGAATTATGTTGCATTTTTCTGAAGCATCGGTATTTAGACCGACCGTAGAAAGGCTGTGTAAAGTCACACCCAGTCAGTACATGGAATACCGGAAGACGTTTACATATATCATCTCCCAGATGTTCTGCTAAAGCTTTGACATTGTGATATGTTATACCACATTTTCATGACGCAATCCCAACACATCAGTGTCATCAGCTACAACACATACACCCGCATGTCTGGTGGAAGCCTAGACTGCGTGATGTGCCAGTCTGGGATCAGCTTCCTTGTGCTGCGAACACAGTTCAGGTACGTCAACTGCGGGCTGAGAACCATCTGCTAGCAGATGTGTAAGCTGAATGTTATTGCTGTCATTCGTAAGGAAGTCGTACCAATCTTGGTAACCTTTGCCCAAGATCTGCTATGTGTCTCTTTCTCTTCCCCTGTCAGGTCGAGCTTTGGACATGTACACGTTTCCATCGGCTGGACGATAATCATCAAATACAAGGTGAATGGTTGAGCCTGGCAAAGTTCTGAGATACACAACAACCCTGTTTGCCCATGATCTGATTGTGTTAGGTACCAGCCCAGTTATTGGAATTAGACGCACGACTCTCATTGCATCCACTATGCTACATTCAATTTCTGTCGGCACAGTTGCAGTTGGTGATTCTGAGGAAAGGTTCTGTAGATTGTTTCTGAACAATGATTTCGCTGATATTCTATTCAGACCTAATTCACTGCAAATAGCCCATGGTTTGCTTGTAATTAGCCAATCCATGATAGGGCGCAGATTCAACTTTCGAGCATCATAGTCGGTTAGGATTGTTGCAAATTATCTCCCTTCGTCTTCTACTATTGACATTTTCAGCGAGTTTATCAAAGGTAAAAACTGGTTGTCGTTTGATTGGATCATGGTACCCTGTGGTCGGTCGAGTTATGCAGGGTGTGTCAATATGTCACCTGGTTCTATATATTCAGACCTGTTGTGTGTTGTCGCCTGCTGTGGGTATGTTTGCTGTTGTTCGGCAACCGTTGTTATTCGCTGTATAAATTATTTGCTTGCTTTATCCCCAAGTTATTTTGTGGTCTCTACATTGTTTACCATTTCTTCTGAAGCTACTATTCCAATGGATATGTTTATGAGTGGCTTGCTTGGTGACCAAAGGTCGGGAACCCAAGTGTGTAACCCCACTGTAATTCGTTCAACAGCAGTTTCATCCTTTTTCATCCGTTTACTACCGAGTTCCACATGCTTAGAATGTGCGTCCTTCTTCACTTTGTCATCGAGATGCTGCTTGAGGGCTGCTATGTAGTGGTTGATCCGGACCCATCGCGCACTTGCGCCAGCATTATCTGTCTTCGTGTGTTTCTCACCACTCAACGAGCCACTGAAACCCCTATCAACGAGATATTGATATGCACTGGGATTTAGAGTTTTCAGATTTCTCATATCAATATAAAAGTAGCTCATGTTTCGGGCATAATTCTGGCGATTCAACTCCAAAGCACGACGGCAAGAAGTGATGTATAGACTCTAGAAATCCCTCCCAATTGCCTGTGCGATAGAAATGGATAATCTTCAAGAGGATATTCACCATCTCTATAAACGAGTCCATCCATGTAGCGATCCTCCCATCAGTGTAGGTGGCAGCGTCATGTCTGGGTGACTTACCACATTTCCAAGGTTACCCGGTGTTTGTTCACGGCGAAGGTTATCTATGGCTGATGTCAGAGAGTCATCCACCTGCGTATAAGCCTCATTGGCATGTATCCCCAATTGTGTGTTTGGTTCTTCATTCAGAATCACACTTTCAGCTTCGTGTGTGTTACCCATGTCACCTGCATCGCCATCTTCACATTGGAAAGTTGGCTCAGTGACAATGTCATCCGATTCATGAATTTCGATGCACTCCATTTGAGTGTCAGCCTCATTGGATTGTTTCGTCGACAATATAATTATTTGTCCTTCATCCATCATCACACATGTAGCTCCACATGTGTCACCCATGCCATCTGGATCGGCATTTTCACATTGAATACTTGACTGTGTGTCATCAGATTCATGCTCAGGGACCACAGTGTTCACTATTCTGATGCCGAAGTGACATTACTGATGGTGATATAATATGCCTATGTGAGGTCATAAATAGAGTATGATTATGATCTACACTGGTCAAAACAGTGATAGATTAATTTTGTTCAAATAAGCATATGCAGTATTTATATGCACAATTGTACCGCCATTTAAGCGACCAGTACGTATAATATCTAGTCCGGTAGAATGCCATGGAATATAGGTGGAGTGAGGGGTACGGTGTGTCAGCATGTGGCGTTGGTGTTTACATGTATTCTTGGTGAGATAGTATTAATATGATGGTTAAATCATATAATTATACAACATTGAAAGTATGTTAAATGCACAGGTATCGCCTTGCTGTATGTCTCAACGCCATTTCAAATATCTATATAATCAACAGTTTTCGCAAATCTGAACATAATTATAATATTTCGGCGGCCATTTTGATTTTTATGTCTATTATGACGGCCATTTTGAATGTTATTTTTATTATCAGCGAACATGTATGTCAGAAATAACAAAGATACACATCTATAATTAATTGGAATGACCAATTTCAAACATTATAAACAAAGTACGCAATTTTACACTTTTTTTGCGGACATTTTACTTTTTTTCAACTTATGGTGGCCATATTTGATTTTAATTTTTGTGTTATCGGCCTCAGCACACCTGAAAACCTACAAATCGACACCAAAAGCATTAAAATCTGTTACCATTTAACAATTGTAAAAATCCCCTCTAGCTCAAAATCACGCCCATTGGGTGTGGTCTTTAAATGGCCCGAGGGACAACTTTGGGCACCATTTAAAAAACATCGGCCGGTGCCATCGTGTGCGCAAGAAAAAATCGATTTTGATCCGACATCAAACATAAAGTGAACACCATTTCCCATATGTGCCTGAATCTGAGACCGACTATACGTAGATGACATTGTTTATTTTGTATGAATGACGGATCGTACCTAGTTATTTCCCTTTGCAAATCTATTTATAGAGATCCGGTCATTTGCTGTATTTCAGCGTTAATGACTGATATCACAAAAAAAGGAGTTTTACGAACAGAGTAGACCCAGATCAGACAGCACATCTGTGCAGTCTGATCTGGGTCTACACCGATTTCAAAAACAATAGTACGTGTAAAAATGTGAATCGGGCAAATAATGTAGTCCCAGATCAGATTGCGTAGATATGTAGGATGATCTGGATCAACACTAGTTGAAATCACTATAATTGCTCCTTTTCACAACAAATCATGTTACATTCACCCTTTTTACACGCAAGAAGGCATTATTTGTCATTATTTGCTATGAACATTTCGTCATCTTTCGACGTGTCGTCATTATCTGCTATGAACATTTCGTCATCTTTCAAGGTGATTTAAAGAAAATATCGTAAAGTTTGTAGAATTTTATATTTTTCGTGAGATATCGCACATGTTCTTAGGTATAATATCACATGACGTGTCTCATATCGTTCTACCTACTGCCTGTTCCACTTTTTGCCGCCGACGAACTTTTGGCCATTACACACATTAAATCCCAACACTATTTAAATGTATGTACTTTTTCATCAATAACAAAAAAGTCATACACCCCGATTATTTTATTTTATACAATTCCATCAACTATTGATTTTATTGATTGGGAAAAGGAGGTGCAGGAGCTGGGGCAGGAGTCAACAAGCAAACACAAATGGAAATTGACTCCGAAACCTGGTTAGACAGCTTAGAAATGATGTAACTAAGAAAACAAAAGTTAGATTTTGGAAATCGGTCTACAAAAAAAAGAAGCTATTTTAGCCCCCATATTAAATTCCCATAGGAAAATCGTTTTTTTCGGTTGGGGAAGGTGACTTTTATTACTGATGACAAAGTACTTACATTTAAATACTTTTGGGATTTAATGCGTTTCGTGGCCAAAAGTTCGTCGGCAGAAAAACAGACAGTAAGTCCCTTTTCACGGTCACAAATAAAATTCTACTTGGGTTAACGATCAGTGTCACGATGACACCCAATATGACGCCAACTATGTTGGTGGCGACGATGTAACCAACGGTGAATAGACTTATCTTTCCATTGGACCGTGGATCCAAAGAGGCGGTACCTAAAATAACGATATTGGATGGAGTAGTATAGAGGGAGTCAAAATGATACCCGCAAACATTGTGTCGTTATTGAGCGGTATTGTAGCTCCCACCACCAAAGTTGGTGGTGGTATTGAATGAGAAAAAGTGGTCTTGTAATCCCAATTAGATTGGAGATTGGGTTTTTTTAAAAAGTATAAAGGGTGTCAAAATGATACCCGCTCTATAATCTATAGTAAAACTCTGGCAATAAACGAGGAAAACTCCTCCAAAACAATTATATTTCAAGTAAGAGACGGCGCGTCCGCGCGTGATAGTTAAGTGCGGACCACCTATAGAATAAGAGTCCATCCCATTTCGTCAGAGCTAAGTCAGACAACTGTGTACTTCTAAAGCGGGTCTTCCTTGTCAGAGTTGTATCTCTTATACCATTTGGTCAGAGCCAATTAATTAATTAAAAAAAAGAAGTATATTTGCTAACATACTTATTTCAAGTAAGAGACGGCGCGTCTGCGCGTGATAGTTTACATTTCAACACCGCATTTTCCTTCTCCAATATAATTAATTTATTTCGTAGATCAGCAACTACTTCTACCAGCTCTAGTCTACCACGTTCACCTTTAGCCACCTGGCAGCGCAGTTGTTTGTGTCTACAAAGAGTTTGGGCACTAACACATTTACAAGGGCATCTGGGGCATTGGAAATGTGGAGCGACACAAGGAGCTTTCCGCTGCCTTGCTAGATGCCTTCGCAGGTAGTCTGGTCGCGCAAAAGTTTTATAACATGTAACACACTCCATTATGTATATATGTATATGTATATGTATATATACGTATATGTATATATGTTCAATTGGATGTCACAATAACATAAGATTATTGTGACATCCAATTGAACATAAACATATCATAGGTTATATCGCACCAAAGTATATATACCAAAAATATACTGATATAAAAAATGATTACCACAATTAATAAGGTTAAAATTGAAAAGTTGAGAGCCGAGGCTAAATCTCTTGGCATTGTCTATAGCAATCGTCTGGGTTAAATAAGCTGAATAACGCAACAATGAAGGGGGGTAATATTGAAACGTTGAGAGCAGAGACTAAATCTCTCGGTAGTGTCTATGGTAACCGTCTGCGTGTTCCTAGGTTAAACAAGCTGATAAACGCCACAAAGAATGAGGCTTTTACACGTCCAGTAGGTAGGGCATACTCCAGAGGTGTCTTCACAAAACGCGTCTTGTGGTTTCAGGAGTTAACCGCTCAAATAGGAACAAGAACAATTATAACATGAATGACCATGTTATAAAAGAACGCTTCGAGTGTATGTTATTATTATTAAGGCCAACTACATGTTTGCAAGTAGCATGT
Source organism: Conchocele bisecta (assembly GCA_029237695.1). Classification (NCBI taxonomy): domain Eukaryota; kingdom Metazoa; phylum Mollusca; class Bivalvia; order Lucinida; family Thyasiridae; genus Conchocele; species Conchocele bisecta. The sequence continues at coordinate 103,816 of JAQRGA010000093.1, read as the reverse complement.
AAAGTTGTAGATATCAGGGTATTGGATCACGTGGTTTTCCGAACCTGATTTTCCGATGTGACATATTCTGTGACGTCATTTTTACAGTAGATTTTCTTGAAACTTTTCCAAGCAAACGGACGGATTTTGATGATATGTAGCACATCATAGAAGTGACATATGTGTTTTATGGGTGCTCTAAAAGTTCTTTACGATAACCTACAACTGTCATGAAGAATCGAGTACCGTTTATTTATTACATTCACGTTCTTTATATTTTTATTCACATCCATGGTAACCAATTATTCGTCAAAACCAGAAAATTGTTAGATTAAAGCAAACTATATAATAATGCAAGAACTGGCATCATTAAACGAAGTTAATCCCCTCGCTGGCAACCTTGATAATACAAAAGAAAAAAAGTACTCTGTGACCTTGAGCGGTCGGACGTGGGTCATGTGCTAAACCAGGCTCCATCCCTAGACACATTATGGTCAAATAATATCAAAATCGGTGAAGCAGTTCACGAGTTATTGAAAAATGAAAGGTGTTACTAGCGTACGTACGCACGTACATGGACTAACGATATACCCCCTCTTGTCTATCGGCGAGGGGATACTAATTGGCAACCTGTTAAGCATTTACTGCGTTATGTTTCATTAAACTCTGTCTTTCCATTATAAAGATATTACATTCAACATCCTGCACCACCTTTAATTGACATGGCGCAATTTTAAATATTGCGCGGGCCGGGAGGACGCACTGTCTTGCCATCAGACGCGATCTATAAACTTACCCAGGCATTACATTGCATTGCAGACATTACATTGCAAATATAGTGTAACCCGTCCACTGGCGGTTTGTTTCGGCGAGTGCGCACAGTACAACAGTCCGACTTGGCAACGCCATCTAGCGACTTATCACCGGCACTGCAGTGCATGATATAAAAATCCTAAAACCATCAACTTCTAAAACTGGCGTTTTGAAGAAAGTCATGAAATATTCAATCTTAAATTCGATAAAATTGACGCAGTACAATTTGAACCACGTTATAAGCTAAAGATATGAGTGCCAGAAATAATCCACATTCAGACACATGAAAATGTTTGACATTTCTCCATTTCATTGTCGAAACTCCAGACGGTTTTACAGAATGTGAAAGCCATGGAAAAGGTATACTGGATATCAAATACTCCTACAAGCACCAATATGAACTTGTGAGTGGAATTCATGAAAGGTCATACAAATTACATTACCTCGAAACAGAAACCATTGCCTTGAAAAAGTCCGAGAAATATTACACACACACAAGTACACAATGTAGTTATTTCCCCCAGAAAATTTAAGTTAAAGTAAAAAAATACACACCTGACCAAATGTTACGGGATGCAATCGCACCCATTACACACCATGTTACTGGACTTTGTACTGCACACCCACTAACGAATCCATGTGACAAGTGTTTTGTATGATGTGGTGTTTGTGAATGAGCTGATAAGACAAATGTCGTGCCTTTGCACTTAATGACTGGGTGCCAGACATCATTCAGCAAAGTTGCAAATCATGATTTGAAGTTGGGGTCCCATCTGTTTGGCACAAAGTGTTCTTTATAGGAATTAAATATTAAATAAGTATAATTGTGTAACTATTCCAACAGTTTTAAAAATTATGAGTGCCCGCTGCACAGAAATATTCACTTAGTAATCTTAAGTTTACTGCTAGGTTGTATCATCGTGCTATTTTGATTGTAAATGAGGCAGGTCATTTTTTAATTATTTATATCAACTAAATGTGTCACCTGAATAAATATTTGTATCGACTTGTTACAAAATATGATCATTGCACATCAAAAGATAAATAGAGAGACTAAATAGTTGTTTCCATTGACATTTTAAGGAGTCAGTGTTATCACCCTTGATATTAAAGTGGCAAATCAAGCTTGATATAAAAAGAATAATAATGTAAAATTAACATGGTTGATATGATTTTTTTTAAAAATTTACCAAATTTTCTACGACGGGCATTTTGAATTATGCGACAACCTCCATTTTAACAAATATGAAAATGCTTCACCCACGCACCACAACTGTGAAGTCTGACCAGTGTCGGCTAAACGGTACATGAGAAGAAGACAAAATATATAAATAAATGATGACCTGTCGGCGGCCATCTTGGATCTGTATGATGTATCATCCGATTTTGACAAAAAAGTATCCAGAGTGTCTCCACGATACCTTCGATTTGATATATATCAGGACCATATTTGGTCAAATTTGAAATACCGTCATGTGCCAGAATACAAAATCAATGCGTGAAAAAACAAAGGGAATATTAGTGAGGCAAGAGTTGTGATAAATATATAAAAAGGAATTCAAGTTATGCTCTGGAGACAAAATCAGTATGCGAAAAAAACAAAAGAAATCAGTATGTTAAGAGGTGTTATTCTTGCTTTTAAGGACTGGAGCAAGTGAGCGGGGTCTGACACATACCCCCGGCCGCCGCCAAGTCATTTGGCCTTGACCTTTGGCATGAAAGCCGCATAGGTGAGACATAGAATGAAAATGTGGCTGTTGATAAAGAAGTAAGTTTCCAGTCAATCCAACATACAGTTGCAGATAAATTGAGTACTTAAAACTTTAATGCTAATATTTGAAAACATTTAACACAATTCGAATATATTCGAATATAATACAAATATATTCAGCCTTGAAATTAGAATAACCCGACCTGGTGCCAGGTCCATACCACACCAAAGTCACTTAGCCCCTTCCCCTAAAATATCATTACGAATATCGTAATACTCGCATAAGGGGTATAACCAGATTCAACTGTCACATACAAAATGCCAAAGACGTATGTGAGGGCCAAACCAGGTCCAGTCGGGATTCCGGTAAGGATGAACCCCGATCGTTAAATTACCCATCGCATGCTCCCATCTGCTACCCACGCATAAAGAGTATATATATGAAGTTTAAAGTCAACCCGACTTGCGGTTGCAGAGACATTGTGTTCTTAAAAAAATTGACATGTATGACGCAAATATTTCAAAACTTTAAGTAATTTGACCTTGTGCAGGAAAGCCACATCGGTGGGCTACAGTATAAAAATATGAATGCCGATAAAGAAGTATCTGAAGATTCAACTCAATGCGACTTAATGTTGCAGATATAATGGGTACCCAAAAACATTGAACACAAATCTTACGGATGGACGAAAATACAAAAACTATATACACCTCGACATACTTTGTATGCCTGGGTATGAATCATGATTGAAGGCACTGTGTTACAGATGATGCCTCAGTATGTTGTTTCTAACATCATGCACTGCAAATGACCAATATCAACCAATTGCACCATTTCATTCGAAGTCAAATTTCGAAGTCGAAATTTATTGTAAAAATGTAATTTGTTACAAGTTTGACCATTGGTCATTGATTTCAATTATAATCATGATAATAGCACAAAAATACATCATTAATTCGTAAATTTTCGTTTCACTTCGAAAGTCTACAAAGTTTGTCTTCGGTCTATTCTGGATGTTTCTAGTAAAATCCTTTATTGCGAAGATAACCGGAACCATATGAAACCAACCAAATACAGACTTTATAGACTGTGGACGTTAAACGGAAATTTATGAATCAAAGATTGACTGCAATAACTTAAATGCTAATCACTCTAGGTTGGCGGTAGGACCAAGACCTATAAATACATTATACCTAAAAGCATCAATAAGTGAAAGAAAATAGGCTAACAAAATTATTTATTCCCTTATATCACACATGGAGCAAATACATTTTGTTTAGCTTATTTTTCTCTCACTTATTGATGCCTTTATGTATATTTAATGTATTTATAGGCCATGGTCCGTTACTTCAACCTGTGGTCACAGCCACATATGTGTAAAAGCATAGTATATATATATTTCTGACCATTTCAATATCTAGTCCTTCGAGTGTCACATAATCAGAAATGTACAGATTCTGTCCACCACAAGAATGAGTCACCGATTGAAAAACAATTGACCAATCTTAAAACTGCATGAGTCAGATTTGTGCGAATAAGATTCATTCTCAATTCCATCAACACAAGGAGAAAACATGTCTTCTCAACACATCCTTTCAACAAGTTGATTAGAGCAGAAATCAGAGTTAAGAACCACACAAACACTGCCGCTGGCATGGATGGTACTCCGGTTAAATGATTATTTTTTTGTAACTGAACTTGTCTCAAGCTGTTCCTCGAGGGTTATATTTTCAGATGTCCCTGATCTGAAGGTGATGACAGTCTGTCATGGCGAAACTATATTTTGCTTTGTGTAGGTCAGGAACTGGATCAGTTCCCATTTCGCGAATGTTTGGCAACTTGTTGCCCAGGTGGAGTAGTGTCTTCGGGCAGCGATTCTTCTGGTGGCCATTGTCATTCAACAGCAGAATGAGAACCAATTTCCGCCTTATCTGCTTCTTCTGGGACCGCTCATATAAAATCTCAATAGCCCTGCTGGTGTCTGCCTCGACTGCAGGGTGAAGGTGAAGAGGCTCGACGAATAATCCAGATGGCTAAGATCTGTAAACAGCTACCCTGAAACAAACAATCAAACACTATTATGTACATGGGTAGCCTTTTATTGAATTTCTTACCAATATTAACCATTTCTCAGCAAATGACTCCGCAACTTTCCAACATGAAACAGTGCTTAGAGATATACATCCCACCCGGGCATCAAACTCACAACACTTGGATAAATGTGGTAAGCGAGTAAGCCATATTGTTCATAGTTGTGAACAGTAACTCTTGAAATATACAACTGTACTGTCCGTAGCAGAGTTACGTTTCCATTCATAGTCTTCCTCTGCAGAATAGTGAATTAGAGATCGGATTCGCAAATTACATACATGTAGCAGTTAAAGTTGGGGTCCCATCCACAGGTATATATACGTGTGTTTAGCTTCTCTTTTTTCGTTTATGGATGCTTTTAGGCATATTTAATGTATTTATAGACCTCGGTCCGTTACTTCAACCTGTGGTCCCATCTAGTAGGCATAACAGTTTGTGTATAAGAATTATATAAGTATATAATTGTGTAACTACGGTACATGTATTCCGCCAGTTTTAAAAATTACGAGTGCCGGCCCACAATACAGATATAATCATTTAGTAATCTTGATTTTACTGATAGTGACTCGCGGTGGTATCAGGCTATTTTGATATGCAAATGAGACATGACATTTTTAAATTATTTATACCAATTAAATGTGTCACCCGAACAAATATTTTTATCGACACATTACAAAGTACGGTCATTGCACATAAACAACTAAGTAGAGAGAATATAGTTTCCATTAACCTTTGATGGAAACACGGTTATCGCCCCTGATATCAGTGACTAAATTCACGTTTCATATAAAAAGAAAAATAATGCCAATTAATACGTCGGGTAATGGTGAATGAATGTTTATTTTTCCCGACAAATGTTATCGCTAAAGAATGGACAAAACAAATATGTATCCCAATATTATAACCTGGCATGTGGAACTCTGTTTAATTGTGAAATATTTTTGATTAAAATGATTGTTAACATTATGAAAATAACATATTCCAGTAAATATGACAGAAACTTACATGACCTGATAAAGTAAATGTAAGCTGAATTCAACAAGTGACCCAGTGAACGGCAGCCAAATTGAACATGTAAAGCTTTGTTTGTTGGGGTTTAACGGCCTATCAACAGCTAAGATCATTTAAGGCCGGGTCAATGGGTTTAGTACTAAATCCCATATTACCTGTACAAGTACATGTACATTTTCAAGTACATGTACAAATGGGGGAAAATCCCAATATCAGAACTGAATATTTACAATAACAAAACTATATATTCAGCCCTGAAATCAGAATAATCCTGATCTGATGCCAGGTCCTCACCACACCAGAATCACTTGGCCCCTCCCAAAAGCAGGAGGATCAGTAATAATCTTACTACTTTTATAATGGGCAATAACCCAATTAAGCTCCCATGTAACAAAAGAGCCAAAGATAAAAATGTACCGGAGGGTCAAACTAGGCAAATAGTTCTCCCGACCACCACCCACGTAAAGTTTTGTATTACTTTTTTTCAGACGGAAAATATACAAATTAGGTCACAATTAACAACTAAAGTGTAAATCAGATCTGATTAGCTATTCTGTAGAGGAAGCCTACATGTATCATTTGTTTGTTTGTTGGGGTTTAAATGCCTATCAACAACTACGGTCATTTAAGGCCGGGTCAATGGGTTTAGTACTAACTCCCATATATTACCTGTACAAGTACGTAAATGGGGGGAAAATCCTAAAATCAGAAATGAATATTTACAATAAAAGACTATATACTCAGCCCTGAAATCAGGATGATCCTGATCTGATGCCAGGTCCTCGTCACACCAGAATCACACCCTCCCAAAAGCAGTAGGATCAGTAATAATCTTACTACTTTTATAATGGGCAATATCCCAACTAAACTCTCAGGTTACAGAAAGAGCCAAAGATAAAAACGTACCTGAGGGCCAAACCAGGCAAGTCGTGATTCATATGTATTACTTTTATAACATTTTTTTTCAGATGGAAAATATACAAATTGTGTCGCAATTAACAACTAAAGTGTAAATCAGATCTGATTAGCTATTATGTAGAGGAAGCCTACATGTATGAATGGAATAGTAACTCTGCTACAGACGGTACAGGAGTAGATTGCAAGAGTTATTGTTCGCAACTACAATAACATGATTCAATTCTAATGAGACATACATATATGTACATGTATCAAACCAATGAAAACTGACATTCTGATCTGCATATAAAAAATATCATTTCGGCTAATTCTGCGCACCGGCTAATGCACAATTCACGTAATGTTTTGCCCAGTTTACGTCAGAATAAATTAAGTTGATTTTGGAATAAATCAGCTGATTAACGGTATACTTGTCACAATTTTATCCCATTCCGATAGTTTGGTAAAAAGTTATTCAGAACATGGTCAAAATGATTAGTGGTCCTGCTTACTAAATTAATAGATCAACAACAGACCTGTTAAAAAAAGCTTCATAAACCAATAATACACATGCAAATATACCGACATTGATTATCATTTTATTCGCGTATTATTTGCAAAACTCAAGGACAAAATGGACTGATATTTTGACCAAATTTGGCTGGGTCTCCGCTAGGCGGATACAGAAAATAGACGAAAGATGAAATAGTAAAAGCCATCCGTTTAGCCGTGATTATCTCGGCTAAGAACTGCCTTGAATGTTCAGGGAATTTAGACTGAATATGGACATTTTCACGAAAATTATTATTTGGTGAGCAGAATTAACAGACACAATTGTAATCTCAACAAACATACAGTTTCCACCCCCGCCCATATTTCGTGAGGTCACCCCAATGAAGCAAAGAAGTCCCTAATCACCACCCCAGACCAAACATGGGAACATTGTGTACACATAAATTTTAGGAAGCCCACCCACAGCAATACAAATACATAATAGAAATACTGCACTTCAATTTGTTTAATTGTTTGATCACTGTCGTTATAGTTTTCTAAATCGTGTAAACACGTGACTTTCTGAAAACACTTGTCTTAAGAAAACAACATGAATAATCAGACATGTAAAATAGTGGTGTGTGCAAAGCCACATACACGGTGCGAAGCCGGGTACACTTACTTAATAGAAATACTGCACCGGCCTATATTCACGATATTTCGGGGAAAAGTTACCGCTGTGCAAATGCTTAGTGTACCTGGATTCGCACACCTCGATTTTTTACGTATTTCATCACTGTTGTTACAGTTTTCTAAACATATTTGACTTTCTGCGGGGTGAGGGGGGGGGGGAAGTACCTAGTCTTTTTTTCGTTTTTTCTTAAAGTGGCTAAAAGCCTAAATAGACAATAATGACATTAACAATGTCAATGGGAGTTGAAAAAATATATTTTTTATTATTGAATTGACAATTGTTGGACTGAAAACATATATTCAATGTGAATCTACGAGTATCGTATCGAGGTGCCACACACATAGACTAACATGCCATGTCTCTATTAAAACATATATATCATGTTGAACTTCTATTTTTCATTATCTGACTGTTATCATTTATTATTTACTTTGCTATACGGTAGTAAAGCCATAGTGCTATGTCTACCACAAACACACAGAGTCCGAGTTGCACCATAAATTATTTAAACCATAATTGTGGAAACAAAATTGGTCACGAAAACCAATGACTCGGCACATGTTCAGAGCAAAACTGTTCAATAAAGTGTGTATTTTTTGACACATTAATGATTGTTAAAAGTGCTGTCGAAGTCAGCACGATTCAAATATTGGCCAACAGTAATAAAGAAATAATTCCTACCTGAAACTGTCGCTGTAAATTTAGATCGGCTGGTACCCAGTTCTCGCTACGTCTTACGACTTATGACGTTATGTAGGTCAATGCGTCTTGGAGTTGCATGTTGTCGAATTTTCCTCTCAACTTTAGGAAATTTGCAGAAATGTACGTCTGTACCTTTCACAAATCGTTGAGTACACACTCAGGACCAACAACATGTCTCTATGTGCGTATTTAGATATTATCAACAATGAAGACAGCAAAGAAGTAGCTTTGAACAGTGTAATATTCAATCTTGTAATCGTCGATATGACACATCAGTGTATTATTACGCGTTTGGCAGGTAAAATGAAATAAAGCAAACAACAAATAGATAATAACAAAACTCACTTCCTTATAGTATACATGTATGTTATTAGTTGATCGAATTCTGGATATATCAAACGGATCTACATTTTAAAAGATTTCATTTTCGGAATTACTTTTTATAGCGTGACTATAATTAGCCACAATTAACACGGAATATGGGATGATGTCACATATGTAAATAAAATCGCATTTTACAATAAATAGCTTACTTTTTAAATTTAAATTTGTTAATGGTTGGTATATTACATTAAAAAAAAGTGTCCTGTGTCCAATAAATTGGACACATGACACTATGGCTCTTAGTAAAAAGGTTCAAATATTGACTGTGTACGAGACGTCCTAAATGAGGCTCCATACGGGATAATCTATTTAAACTAAATTTCATTGGGAAGTTATTTTTTTGCGAATTACATGCGTATTATTATTTTATTATATAACCTATCGAATGCTTACAGGTGTTAGCATGTTTAAATATTGAACGAACATATAGAGTATTGGTATTGGCACACTTTCATTTTACGAAGTTCCCGCAGCGAACCCCATTCAGCCCGTGGACTGATTGTAAATATAGACCGCCAGAAACTATTCACTAGCCTGCAATACGACACTACGGGAATTATGAACCATAATTATTTCTAACTTCCTAGTTGATGTGTTTCATTTTTCACATAAACCTATGTCATGAACACTTGTGGGTTCGTGTCTTCCGAGTATTGGAACCAATCGGTAGAGTATTAACCCTTACACTGCTGAATTGAATGTTGTGTTATATTCTGCCTTCCTTCTCAATAGAAACCTGGTTTGACAACACTTTAGAATTATTTCCAAAACATGCTTTGACAGCATTTTAGAAACATTTCCAAATGATTCTAAAGTGTTGTCAAACCAGGTTTTTATTGAGAAAGAAGGCAGAATATAAAAACAACAGCAGACGACAATTTTCGTTCCCAACAGCCTAAGGTTGATTTGGCGTTTTTTTTGAGAATGTCACGCGTATTGATTTCGCAACTAGACTAGACAAACATGAGAATGCGGGAAACGAAACTTGTCGTCTGCTCTTCTTTTATATTGTGTCTTCTTTCTCAATGAAAATGTGGTTTGTCAGCACTTTAGAATCATTAAAGTGTTGTCAATGCATGTTTTTGTTATGATTTGTTTTTAAATTCAGCAATGTTTCGCAATTATATCGTACCTGTGACGAGAGAAGCGGTGCCAATGACAAATGCCTTGTTCCGCCGCCCCGCCCCACCCCTCATCAATGTGAATGCGAGTATGTGTGGGATGGGGAGGGTGGTGGGGGTAGGGGTCGTCATTGTCGGATACCGACTGTCATACACGGATCATGACTATAAAACAATCATCTCCAGGTTAAACGCCAAATGAACAACACTTCATCAAATCCGGGTTTGAGACCACAGAGTTTAATGTTCCAACCCTGGTTTGTAAAAAACTTTCCACCACGATCTCTAATGGTAGTTGTTACTCGCCAATTGCGCAATAATTCCTCAAACCCGGGATTGAGACCGCAAAACATGGTTTGAGTAATTATTGTGCACACCCACAGCTCAAATCCTCGTTTGAGGAACCCAAACATGGGTTTCGGCTTCAAGCCCGGATTTACGGAATGATTGTGCAATTGGCTGGCAATAAAGCTACCGAATGCGATCGAGATATAGTCTCCATAACAGTCACAGTAGTGCACATGAAATCATTATTATGATTGCATGGAAATACTAAACAACCTCGTAAATTACAATGATGAATCATGATAAATTGCAATGTACACAAATATATTTTCACAAGTTGGAATAAGGGGGCTGATGGAATTCATATGTCGGAGAACGCGATGTAACAAATTAATTTACAGTCACAATATCTAGTGTACCCAACGATATATATATTCACAGCCATACATGTGAATATCGACTTCATTCACCGTTATTTACCATTAGTAAACAAACATTTAATTACAACCCGACATTACCCTGATCAGACTGCCCGTGGCCAACTGCGCTAATTTAATAATGAGCAACTATGCCACGTATTTTCCTGTGCAGACTCGCAGTATTACATTACTAATGATAAACACTGTAGACTCTAATCAGACTGTAGGATTCCACAGGCTGACCTAAAGCATCAGTGATTGAAATAAATTATACTTCACATTATGTCCTTATTAAAGCTTACTGACGTATAATTCAGTGCATTTAGAGCAGAACTGTCTGATCTGATCTATCCTGGTCGCAATAGCATTTTAACTATTTACAATACACTGTGAACGTACATGACTTAATAAAATGAATGTACAGACGACTGGGAATGGAGTTTTACATGTGTCCAACATACAGTAAATGAAAGTCGTCCGGAAATTTCACGTTACATTTGTTACAAATTAAAATTGGCAATGTGCTCATGTATAGTACAGGACGCATGACTGATATTGGACTGAATAGTAATATAAAATGCATAGCTAAATTTTAGTAAACATTTCAATCGTGTTCGGCCTTCGTTTACAAATAGAATAAATTGCTACTACAATTAGTAGGAGTGACATGCACAAAACACATGAGAATAATATGCCATTACAATACTCACGGAATGCTCCCACATGCGAAACCTGTAATCGTTATCATTTACACGTAAACACGAATTATTAATGATTCATTTCGATTTGATCAAGGGAGATAATCTACACCAGCGGATACATGCCATACGGCTTTTATTGACCAAGCATTTGGTCGAAATGGGTCCAAGGTAAACGAAATAAGGCAGTATTTTCGAGGATACGATAATAATGCGGTGAATTGCCGGTCTTGGCAGGAGTCAGACGTTATTGGCAGCATTTGAAAGTAACTAATACACAAATGTACTTACCAGTTCCCAGTGAAAGCTTGTGTCATAAAATGATCACAAGAATGGTTGAAAGTCCGACTCCTAGAATATGGATACGATTGTTTATATACATACTCTAGTGCATAACTTTCCTCTAATTGTCCGCGTGTCAATATAAGAACTCCGTGCCAACATTTTGCTTACAATTTTGCGTGGACTAATGTTCTAATAGTCAGTCTAGCTCCTGAGATATCTGGCGAATTAATCTGAAATAATTCAGTCATCAGTAGGTATGACCTACTCGGTATTCAGGCTAGCACCAAACTCTGCATAAACAGAATAAATCACCCAGATATAACCGGTGCAAAATCAATACTGGTGATACTGCACTGTTTCGGATAAAGCGCTATTCTCTCCAGCGGTGTATTCCACGGGAGCGATATTTCACACACGAAGACCTATTCGATAGTCGTTACAAGGTTATTCGAGTATTGTGCTCGAGTATTGTGTAATTGTGTAACCCGTGTTACAAATGATGGCTGATAAAGAAGACAGTCGGCTACAATTCGTGACAGCCATATGGACGGGAAATGACCTAACTAAGAAAACAAAAGTTAGAATTTGAAAATCGATCCAGGAAAAAAAATAATTAACGAAGTTCTACTCGTTTATGTCGGGATGACGCCAGGTAACATTTGTAACATAACTACGTCGTGCTGCTTGGCGCCATGTTTCTATGACGTTCAACATGCGCCAAGACACTTATAAAACTAAATTCTGGAGAAATATACAGAACGTGCGGTATGACAAATACGTCATTGTGATTCTACAAAGGCTGCACCTCGGGTGAATATATACCCAGACGGGCAATATTACACCATATTGACTGTGCAGAATCACAATAACTTATATTATTATATGACTAAGAATTTCAACCAATGAGATTGTCCAATTGCGGGTCACGTGATTGTGGACATATATGATATTCACCTGAATATCAGTCTCGGACTCGTCTCGCTGCGCGAGAAGAGTCCGAGAGTGTTATTCGAAATGTGATACATGTATTTACCTCCAGGTGAATATCACATTTCGAATATCATTCTCAGACTAGTCTATTTCTTTTAAAAAAATAACAAAACTTTGAGGCTGAATTTTTTTGGGGCTGTCTGCATATGCACGATTATGATTTTATTGTTTGAAGTGTGTGGTGTGTACACCTCGTGTCTATAAATCGAATTGCAAGCTGGTATTTTATTACGGAGCCCCGCAGGTGACATGGATTTCTTTTTATTAATTCGTTCCCACGAAACAACAATTATTTACCTCAATTTAACAATTCGTTCCCACGATATAATAATTCGTCCCCTAGAATTAACAATTCGTTCCCACGAATGACAATTCGTTCCCACGATATAATAATTCGTTCCCTCGAATTAACAATTCGTCCCCTCAAATTAACAATTCGTTCCCACGATATAATAATTCGTTCCCTCGAATTAACAATTCGTTCCCACGAATAAACAATTCGTTCCAAATTGAGGGAACGAATTGTTATTTCGTGGAAACGAATGGTTAAATTGAGGGAACGAAATGTTAATTCGTGGGAACGAATTGTTAATTCGTGGGAAAGAATTGTTAAATTGAGGGAACGAATTGTTATTTCGTGGGAACGAATTCATAAAAAAAAGAATTATACGTCCCCTACGGGGCTCCGTAGGTATTGGATGAATGTACGTAGTAATAGCTTAACCCTTGTACCCCTAAGTAGCTGGAATGGAAGTTGATATGTTAATTTTACAGCCAATCCAATCATCACAGAATGATTTTCAGACTAGTCAGTTTATGAAAAGGAGGTATTTTGTGTTATAAAACATATGAAAACTACTTTCAAAAGTGCAGATCCTGATGAGACGGCTCGTTACGAGCTGGCTCATCTGGATCGGCACTGTTTGTATAAACCGGTATAGCGGGATTTCGGGTTCAAAGGTCTAAACACGTACATGTAAACGTACATAAATACTGCCCTGTTTAGAATAGTGTGGATTATCTCTCCGGGGAAGCAATATCTCACTATGCGATTACAATACATGTAGCTGTACGAAATATGAGTTAATTAAATTTCACATTAATTTGTGATAATTTATTATGATATTTATTAAACGCTTTGATTGATTTCACAACGAACTCGACATAGCCTCGTTTCTTATGAAATCAATAAACTCATTTAATAACTATCCTTAAGCCACCAGTAATCCCAGATCATGTATGTTTACTTATTGGCTGTGTGGATAAAACAATGATAGTACTTACCCCGTCCTGTCCATACAGTCTGGTGAGTTTTGATTTATACCTATACTACCTAAGTTTCGATTTATTTGTCACTTTAAAGTTAAGTGTTTTACAAGTTCTAAATATAATTGCATTCCTCGTAAATTCAATCACGTGACAAGTTTTGTGCGAAAACTGGAACAGTGTGATTTTGCCATTGATTTCATAGAAATGTGTATAATATGAAACCGACTTATACCGTCACACAGTATTGCGGTATAAAGGCCACATGTTAGGTATGATTCGGGTGTATATGCCATAATTTGCTTAACGGACTGTTAAATCCTTTAAGCCAACAGAGGTTTTGAGCAACCGAACCCTGCGGGCCGTTTCACTAAACTTAGTACGACTAAAATGTTTGAGCATAGGTTGCATATGCAGCATATGCCCAATAAATGCAAATCCATCAATTGAAATTTCCAGTCGATAATAAATTAGCACTTACGAACGTTTTATTCGTACGAAGTTTAGTGAAACGGGCCCCTTGTACAGGCATGGTGTCTCGGATGTGATCTTAGATTTTCAATATGTTGTCACTGTACTAGGTTTATTTGTTGTGAAATGAAAATAGCATGTCACCTACATGAAAATAAATAGATTTCAATTCTCGTCTTATATGTTTTTTCTCGATGAAAATTTTGATTTTGGGATTTCCCCACAATGTAGCAGTTTAAATGCAGGTCCGAACCCGTTTGCCCGGCGTCAAACACCAATAAATCAACTAAATCAAATCAATTCTCGTCTATTGTTTAACTGATTTACGTGTACATAAAACTAAATGGTGTAATTTAGAAATCATCGATTGCCGCCCAAAAACTGGGTTTGCAACGCTAATTATATTTCAGAGTTGTTTCAAGAGACTGACAGGTACAATTGTACGGAGCCCTGCAGAGGACGTATAATTTTTTTTTTATTAATTCGCTCCCACGAACTAACAATTCGTTCCCTCAATTTAACAATTCGTTCCCACGAATTAACAATTCGTTCCCTTAATTTTATTGAAGGTAATATCCGCCATAATTCTATGTGACTTGATGGTTGAGTGCTGATGACATTGTAACTTATATTCATGTTATTTCATTCGTCATTTGTATTTATTACATTTGAAATCTGCTTGTTGTAATTGTATTTGTCTTTCTTACATTTCCATTCTGCTGATTGCTTTGTTCATTCGTCTTATTTAAATTACTATTATTGATACGTCCTTATTCGTGTCCCTGTTTTATTGCACTAAGCATTTGCAATAGAAAGTAAGAACAAAGCACTTAGCACTTTGAATAAGGCCGAAAGCAGTAAGGACAAAGCCGCAGAAAATAAGCATCAAGCCACAGTCCGAAAGCGGAAAGCCGCAAGCAGAAAGCATCAAGTCACAATCAGATTGATGCAAGCAATATATTATGGGTTAGTAGTGCGTCATTATGACGTCAGATGGCACTGCTGTCCGCTCAAGTAATTCTCCCTCTAAAAAATTATAGTCCGACATCTGTTTGGCTGTTCAATTCACACCTCCAATGCCGGTGTTTATGTAAGATTTCACCCATATATTATGACAGTATAGGTTAGAAGACACCAAATAGTTTTACTATATACTTTAACCGAATTCCATCCAATAAGGCCAGTCACTCCTACTTTCAGTATTCGTATGGATGTGTTGGGACCTACATGTACATGACCTGCAGCCGGTCTGTACTGGTTCTGCATGAATTAAACAATAGGTTCACTTACTCCTAAGAAAGAAAAATCCAACCTCGTCATGTCCTTCAATATTGTTTACATTTGTTATTGGCCACGGAAACTCTGTTTACATCACATGACCAACACCCCCACATGTTCTTCAAGAGAAACTGGGTAGTAATGGATCAAGATTTGCAAGCAAACTGTGTCAGTGATCTCAAAACACCCGCACGATTGTGTTCATACTCGACTACTTTTACCCCCATGACGATTTCGCACCATTTGTTATTCTCTAACCTATATTAACTAATTGCATACGTATGTATCGTGTTTGACTTACTAATGTGACTTATACATACATGTATCCTCATAATTAAATTACATATGTACGTAATTGAAAACAATCACATTTTTATAGTAAGTTACACATATGGTAACTAACCCTAACCCTAACCCTAACCCTAACCCTAACCCTCGCGGTGGTATCAAGCTAGTTCCATATGCAAATGATGCAGTATTTTTAAATTATTTATATCAACTAAATGCTGAATAAATATTTTTATCGACATATCATAAAGTATGATATTGCACATCAAAAATTAATACATGGAATAAATAGTTCCTTCTGTTATCATTTTAAGGAAACACGGTTATCACCAGTACGTCTGGTAATGGTAAATCAATGTTCATTTTGCCAGATTGAAAGAATAAAGAAATGTCTCCACTTTCCCTATATTATAACCTGGCATGTAGCACTCTAGGTTTAAGGTTAGAGAAATTGAGTATGCAAAAGTAGTATGGCATAACAAATAGTCCGGGTGTTTTAAGTTCACAGACACAGTTTGCTTGCAAATCTTGATCCATTACTACCCAGTTTCACTTGAGGAATGTGTTGGGGATGTTTTTAACACCAGTTTTCAGCATATTTGAAGCATTTAAAAGAAAACACTGAGCCTGTTGGTCACGAGATGTAAACAGAGTTTCCATGGCCAAATAATGTAAACAATATTGGGAGACATGACGGTGTTGGTCCCACAACATCCATACGAATAGTGAAAGTAGGAAAGACTGGCTGGGATTCGGTTAAATTATACAGTAAAACTATTTGGTGTCTTTTAACCTAAACATGGCGCAACAGAAAAGGCGGCATCAATCTACATGAACACCGTTAGGGACATGGAACAAATTTAGAGAGCAACGCATTGTAGGACAGGTACCAGCATATTAACTACTTTTAGGGAGAACTATTCTAAGTTTTAGCAGCGCACCTGGCGTCATAATGGTTGTTCCCAAATTACTGTTGCATTTATTGTTGTCAAGGGGCGTGGCTTAGCGAGCTAACAAAGCGCATAGCAAAACAGCGATGTAATAATCAATAATTGAACTCCGGATGTCACTAACAGTGAAGCATCAAGCCACTTAGAATATAATCAACACAAACGCATTGAAACAGTACGAATGAATAAAGCATCAAGCCACATACATAGAAATGTAATAAGACGGATATAACTTAGAATGGCATCAGCCAGCAAGCATCAAGCCACATATGTAGAGTAAATTATATTTGTATGATGAGATAATGTAATATTTCTATAACATTCTTGTTTTCAATGACAAGTCGGAATTCAACGTCTGACATCCATGTGCAGTTGATTTTATTACATACAACTCAATATGGAGTGCATGCATATGACATGTTAACATACGTAAATACTGAAGAAAGAAATCAAATTTAATTACAAATTAAATAATTCTGAGAAAAACACTGAGATAATATAGTGTGGACACAACTAATACACATTGGAATGATAGTCCCAAGTCAATTTTCATATTACTTCACCAGTAAATAGTGTAAAATAGCATACACAGTTTGTTTTTTCATCATTATTTGTTTATTCACTCAGGTCACATAGTTATGACAACATGAGGTAAATACAATACAACATTATGAAATGACACAATGGCTACTCAAGATAAATTACTCAAATGTATAAGTATAACGACTATCTGACCATGTAACGGTGACCTTAATTCAAATATCTGAAAACATAAACATTGGTTTGGAAATAGATGTTTTATGTGTAATTACGATTTAATATCTTTGGGAGGACAACATTCTTAGATGGTTTTCTGAAGAACATGTTCGACCCAGTTGACATCTTAAACATAAATGTACATGGTCTACCTACATAGTATTATTAGATATGTGTACTCAGGATATGTTGCTGGCAGTTGAAGCAGTACATTTATCGGTAGTCTACACACAGGCCATATTGTTTCCACCTCCGACCTCTGTCGGAAATAGAGTTATGGCAGATGGTGTAAAATGGATGTAGATTCGGAATATGTTGTTACTCTCAGGATACGAAATCGAAAGCTGAGGGTATACAATTCGAATACTCTGCATCTAGATACTAGTTTTAAATACCGTCTTTGTGAAGCACACAATGATAATATTGCACGATCAGGGTTATACATCACGTGTTATGCATGTCATTCAATACATGAGACAGTAATGTCATTAAATACATACAATACATACAGATTATTTGAAGTTAATGTTCAAACATGTTTACATGTGGGTCTCCGGCCGCTAAAAGGGAGCACACAGCATTTATTATTAGGGAAATAATTCGTCAAGTACATTTACACCCTACAACATAAATATCTAAATGATGAACAGCGTATGGACTGATCAGACTGTGCGGGGGCGCAGTATGATTTGTGACTATACCGGTCGGAAATGTCGTGAGGTCCATTTCATAGAACCACGCTCAAAAACCTACCCGCACGCGGACGCTTAACAAAGGAAGAACTTTGTATGGCCTACGTATGTGACAAACATATACTGCCAAAGCATGAATATGAATTAGCACATTTAGCATCGCACTGTCGGTTAAATGTTATAGCCCGTGAGCCAGATACCGAAACCCTCCCCCCCCTGTGGGATTTTTGCAGACATATTTTTCCTAAAACTACATTCAATTGCGAGTGTTATGCCGTATGTCTGCGCTCTGTAACCCGCTGGATGAACATATGGCGCCATTTTGAAGTAGGACACCCTCGGACTTTTTCCCATCTTCATAAATCACATTTTTAACTAAAAATTGACCAAATTATATCATTTTAATTACATAAAGTAGTATTTTTGCACTTTTTCAGAGATGTTGGACAATATGGAATCTAATAAGGTACACTTAAACAAAATCTGATAATCCAGAAGTCAAATTTTACGTGTTTGATTACCCCACCCACCCAATTTCAATGGTAAAATATACATGTTAATAACTTTATGCAAGCGTGGTATTTTTTCATATTATCAATGTTAATGTAAGCTAGGAGTGTCTATTAAACATATCCAATGCAAATACGCCCAATTTTTTTGTGTCTACTGCAAAATATACAAAGTGAAAAACAACACATTTTTACCATTCCCCACCCACTAATTTTACAATGGTTATTTCACCGGTATTCAATATTATGCAACGTCAGATCCTTAAAACCGGTTGCTATGGACAGACAACTAGTTACATATTTATTAGTATTGTCTATGCAGACTGCAGATACTATTTGTCGAATGTTCGTCCGTCTGTACGCACGCTTCTTAGTTTCTTAAATATTAATTGACTGCATCGATTGGGAATAATGTACACATATTAATATAGTTCGAGGCATGTGATCATTATCGTCAACAGGAGTTAATATACGATAATAGTTATCCATTTGTACATAGATTTCTTCTCCTTTTTTTACAATATTCAGTAATGGTGTTAATATCGTGCATCAAATATGCCTGACGGAGGAAGAAAATCCTGAAAGCTAAAAACAATTTTTTAACATAAAATAATAAAACCATGTTTTGTTTTCACTTCGCTATCCGACATAAGATGAAACCATACATATAATGGATGAAGTTGGATCAATTTGTTAATTATGCAATTTCAAAATGGCCGCCACATTGATAATTTATATATATGTATACAGCAATATATCGCTCGATATGATTGTGGAGATGGACATAATGGTCTATATCATTTGTAACTTCCTTATTATTATATTGAGGTGGCGGAGCAGCCTTATAATCTGGTGGAACATCCTTATGTCGTGCTGATACATCCTTATACATGTAGTGTGATGCAACTGCCTTATATTGTGATGGAACATCATTATAGTGTGGTGGAACCACATTATGTTGTGGTGAAACTGCCGTATAATGTGATGAAAATGCATTATAGTGTGACGAAACTCCTGCCTTATATTGTGGTGGAACTGCCTTATTTTGTGAGGAAACATATGTATAATGTGATGGAGCATCATTATATCGTGGTGGAACATCCTTTGAGAGTGGTGGAACATTCTTATATTGTAATGGAACTGCCGTATACTGCGTGGTAACTGCCTTATAGTGTGGCTGAACATCCCTATATTATGGTGAAACTGCCTTATAATGTGGTAGAACGGTCTTATATTGTAATTAATTTGCCTTATATTGTCACTAAACATCATTATACTGTGGTGGAACGTCCTTATAGTGTGGTGGAACATCATTATATGGTGGTGAAGCCGCCTTATAATGTGGTGGCACTGCCATATAGTGTGATACACTGTCTTATATTGTGGTGGAACTGCCTTATATTGTGACAAAATATCTTTATATTGTGGTGATGTATCCTTATATCGTGATGCAACATCATTATATAGTGGTGGAACTGTCTTATATTGTAATTAATTTGCCTTATAGTGTGGTGGAAGTGCCTTATATTGTTATGAAACACCATTATAATGTGGTGAAACATCCTTATAGTGTGGTGGAACATCATTATCTTGTGGTGAAACCGCCTTATATGTGGTGGCACTGCCGTATATTGTGACGAAAATGTATTATAGTGTGGTGAAACTGTCTTATAGTGTGAGGAAACATAATATTCTGTGGTGGAGCATCCTTATATTGTGATGGAACAGCCTTATATTGTGACGGAACATCCTTATAGTGTGACGGAACATCCTTATATTGCGATGGAACTGTATTATAATGTGTTGGAACTGCATTATAGTGTGGTGGTACATCCTTATATTGTGGTGAACTGTCTTACAGTGCAAGTAATGTTCCTGATATTGTGATGGAACATCTTTATAATGTGGTGAAACTGCCTTATAATGTGTTTTATCTGCCTTATATTGTGATGAAACTGCTTTATATTGTGGTGGCACTGCCTTATAGTTTGAATAAACATATTTATATCGTGGTAGAACTGCACTATAGTGTGATTAAACAGTATTATGTTGTGATGGAGCATCCGTATATTGTGGTGGAACACCCTCATATCGTGATGGAACAAGCTTATGTTGTGATGGAAAAGGCTTGTAGTGTGATGTAACATCCGTATAGTGTAATGGAACATCCTTATATTGTACCGGAACGGTCTTATAATGTGGTGGAACATCACTACACTGTGGTGGAACGTTACATTGTGGCAGAACATCTTTATATCTGATTGATATAAAAGTGTGATGCTCCATGCAAGTCTTAATTTAGTTAGATCAATGTCACGGTCATTACCAAGGTCAGGAATGATCGAGACAAATTGTCTCCCCCAATTATCATATGAACCAAGTATACTTCAATTGTTATGACGTTATGGCCAATATAGCTTGATCCGACGAACGAAAAGTGGTAACCATGCAGTTGAAGTGTAAGGGATAGGCCAGAGTAGATAAGTACACGTAGTCACTTAATCACTTATAATGTACACTATATTACATGGGGAACACAGGAATACATGATACATTGATATGCGAACATCACTGTACTGTGCATGATACTATTCAATTACTACAAGGTTGTAAGCCAATCGACTGTTATAGTTTAACGCAACTTAAAAGCTATAGACGAATAAACTCGGTATGTGGTATCTCAATGGTCCCGTAGTGGACAATAGTATGAATGCACAAGTACTTTGATGATCGCTAATCAAAGTTAAATAACATACAAGTATAACATTGCATAACGAACATTGGAGGACAAAATGACAATCATCTGAGCTACCCCAGTGCTGGCGTATCTCAATAGATAGTGTAACCTCTGAGTATCAAGGTCCCAAGGTCTGCCTCACCCGCAATATGAGGTCTAGTCAACAATATGGCTATAATCCAACTTCAGTGGATTAATCCATAAACAATATATGTAGTCTTACTACAATCCTTTAGCCATGATATGCCATGATAGGAGTATTACCATACACTATCAAAGTATACATATGTATTGCCTATGCAATATATTTTCAAAGTATGAATGTCAAAGTCAAAGCCGGATGTGGTTACATCACATGATAGTCAATAACGATAATGTTCCGGAAGCTGGTTCCCGGAAGTAAAGTTCCACAGGTAGTATTATCTCCGGAAATGGTGGACCAGATGTAAAGTTCCTAGGGTATCACTCGACTGTAGCAACCCGTTTGTGGTAGACCGGATGTAAAGTATCCATGATGAATCAATGGGTTGTAATACCGGAAGTGGTAGACCGGATGTAAAGTTCCGATATAATACAAAAATGGCGATTATCACGTTGGCTAAGACGCCGGGAAAAGTTTCACTTAGGTGACATTCAACTCGGTGGTAGTATAATGATATGATATGTGTGTATGGCGTTTCACTTCACTAAACTATGGCTGTGACTGTCTGCTGAACGCGAGGTAGCTATCACACACTGCTCTATACAGGCCTGTACCCGGAGCTGCTACACACACTGCGCCAGACAGACGTACGGACACTCGGACGACCCGATACTCTGCACTGACTGGGGTCTGCCCTCAAACGAGTGGACCAAAACGTCCAATGTGGCTCGCTGGAGCGTTCTCAAGAGGCTACAAAAATGAAATGAATCTCCAATTACTGGACGAATACGCACAGACAAACAGACAGGATGCACAACAGACTAAAACGGGAATCGAACAACGGCAAATCACAGCTGAAATAAAATGTTCTAGGTACATACCAAAATCCTCCGTGTCACTGGTGAATACAGTACTAGTCTTCTGTAACCAGAAAATATGTGTCCCGCCAACACATAGCGAGACATCGCTTATATACGCACCAGTGAAAACATGCACGGAATAATGGATATGCCTACCCCTCGTACGACATCTCACATAAATACTACAAAACCATGGCTTTTGCCATGTCACCCATGGGTTATATTTGGCATAAATATATGTTCCCACGCCTTAAATTCAATCAACCAGTGTACAGCCCTCGTGGAATAAATACCATCCAACATGGTATACCCCACACTACCATAAATCTGCACACTATAGACCCAGATCTCATAATCCGAAATCTACTCGACTGGTCTCGACAATGCGAAGGTCGCTTCTTGGCCCCGCCAAACCCCTCCATAACGGTCCTACGGCTATACACTCAAATGAGAGTGTAGCACATACTAAACTCAAATATCGTGGTCATTTACGGAAATATCACGACACAAAACATCACCATTATGGGATCTGATATATCCGTGTTGGCCAGTACCAGGCTATGCTGAAACACTAACCGGTAGCATACATAACAGGGCAGACCATGGTATGGTCTGCGCTGTATACTGGCTTCACCTACAGAAGGTCCCTTATATGGTGAAACACTGACACGCGGACAAACTCGGCTGGCACGGACAGTGGACATCCGTAATACTAAAAGGTATCTTTTCCCTAGCGAAACCAGCACACGCAGTCAACGAGTCTCTACCACACACATGCATAGTCTGTGGCAAATATGGCGTGACATCAGTAAAACATTGCTCATAAACTAGACGTATATTTAAATCCGCAAATAGGACACGCATAAACGTATCTCCACCAATACAACATAAGCCCCCTTATTACACGCACATTGTACATGGCAAATGTACATGCCAAACCACAGGTGTGCAAAAACCACAGGTGTGTGAAACCACAGGTATGTGGAATCACAGGGATGTGAAACCAATAATACGCACAACAATACAACACAGTACCACACATCACAAATATACAATTATACGGATTTCAGAATGTACAAGAATACACGTGTCACGCGACATATCTCCCCCCTAAACAAAAAGTGTTTACACTTTCGTGCATAATCGCGAGACACGTTGGCACAGCTGAATCTACCCCGATATCCTGCTCAGGTGGTCTGCCCACTTTATCTCATGTTTCCCTATATGGGTGTGTCCTGGTGTGTCCCTCAGGACATGGGTGAACTCCCGTAAGATCTCTTTGACTTGGGTCTTTTGTTTCTTGCCTAAATCAGGCGACAGATCAACTTTGCTCTCCGTATCGGACTCTA
Organism: Conchocele bisecta; assembly: GCA_029237695.1. NCBI lineage: Eukaryota > Metazoa > Mollusca > Bivalvia > Lucinida > Thyasiridae > Conchocele > Conchocele bisecta. Next base: position 79,945 of record JAQRGA010000093.1, on the reverse strand, counting down.
ATCCCCTGGGACATAACATGTTTTCTTCGGCACTACACCCACTTGGACTAGGATCCCCCTCTACTGTGTCTTCTATCACGGCCGCATTTATTACAGTGAGTATTCCCTTCCCCGGGTGCTCAGGCCTAGTCTCGTACCTCTTTAACATGTTTGCATGAAAGGTTTTCAACTTCCCTCCCATGTCAACTCTATAGTCCCACTCATTAACTACCTCTGTTATGGGGTATGGTCCCTTCCACCTAAGAAGCAATTTGTTGTTGTCTGTCGGTAGTAGTACAAGTACCTGATCTGCCACTGCATACTGCCTACTACGAGTCTTACGGTTGTAGTACTTTGCGTACTTTTTGGACGCACTCTTCAAGTTCTCATGCGCGATTTCGCATGTTTTCTCGAGCCGTTCGCGCAAGTCGAGGACGTACTGATACGTCGTTTTGACGTTGTCCTCTATGTCCTTCTCGGACCACAGATCTCTTAGTATGCTCATCGGACCTCGAACGGTCCTTCCGTACAATAGTTCAAACGGTGAGAAAGCCAAACTTTCTTGAGGGACTTCGCGATACGCGAATAAGAGCGCGTTAATGTATTTGTCCCAATCTTTGGGTCGTTCGCTTGCCATTCTACGAAGCATTTGCTTTAACGTACCATTGAACCGTTCCACGAGACCGTTACACTGTGGGTGGTACGGTGTCGTGGTTAATTGTCTCAGCGATAACAATCTACTAACTTCCTCCATGACTGCCGACGTAAATTGACTACCCCTATCGGTGAGCATCTCCTCGGGGATACCCAGTCTACTGAACATATCCACGAGAGCTTCCGCGACTCGTTCGGCCTCGATGCCTGGTAGTGGTACCGCTTCTGGGTACCTAGTTGCATAATCAACTAACGTTAGTATGTAACGATTCTTCCGATCGGTAGCTGGAAAAATTGGCCCTACAATATCAACTGCGACTCGTTTGAACGGAGTGTCTATCAACGGCATAGTTCCTAACGGAACCTTGGTGATGTGTCCCTTTGACACAGTCTTTTGACATATGTCACAAGACCTACAAAACCGTGTAATGTCACTGCCCACGCCTGGCCAATAAAATTCTGATAACACTCGATCAGTTGTCTTCTTAACCCCTAAATGGCCCGCCATGATTGATTCATGTGCCACTTTCATCACGGTAGTCCTAAGTGTTTTTGGGACTACCAGCTGATGGTACATCCTACCTGACCCTATCGATTCGAAATTACGATACAACAAGTCTTTTCGGTATGCGAATTTCGATTTGTTTCCGTTCTTACTTGACCGTACCGTTCCGTCTTTTGCATTATTTCGAACTGACGTCAATGTGACGTCATGTGCCTGCGCCTCTTTGAATTCATCGCGTGATACGTTCGCGATTGCGGTAGGGACTTTGAGGTCTTATATGATTCGTCTCGGGCTGTCGTTTGTGACCTAGTTTCAACTGCGCACGATTTAGCGCCTCTAAAATCCGATATCACCGGTAACTCTGACCCGTCTACATTACCTATGGTAACATCATACATTGTATCTGTCATGCAAAGGGCTTCTACCAGACCTTTGAAAAAAGGTGTATCTAGATCTACCCGGGCGGTAGGAATTCCACTCATTTTGCTCCTATTTACCAGCATGCATGTTGAAACCTTGCTTAAAAACTGATCTGGTTGTACTAAGCTTTTCCTGACGACCACCCCGGTACACCCAGTATCTCGCATTACTGTGACCTTTTTCCCATTTAATGTGCCCTCTGCTACGGGTAGCCTATCCATACCAAATGTACATCCGTTAATCAACTCCGGCTGTATCTCGCTACCTGAACATACAATAGTGGTGTCGGTATCAACCACACAGAAATTTCCTTGGTTTTCCCCTGGTTGTTCCGTGTTTTGCCATCTACATCTACCTCTGCCTCTAGTGTGCCTTCCACTTCTACCTCTACTTCTACCTCTGTACCGACCTCTCTGTTCTTTATCTGCAAAACTTACATGTTTCTCTTCCTCGACTGCTGCTGCTTTGTAAGCTGAGGATCGGTCACGCTTAGGACAATCGTAGGACATGTGACCTTCTTTGCCACAATGGTAACATGTGCCGCGATGCCTACATAGCCGTTCCTGCTGGTACTTCTGTCATAACTACCTCTACTCGGGCTTCTATCATAACTACCCCTACTTGGGCTTCTATTGTGGTCTCTATTCTGATATCTGTCCCTATCTCGACTCCTATCTCTGGATCGATTATCTGCACTACTTACCTTGCGCCTCTGGTTATCTACTGACCTGTACTCAGTTCTGTTGCTAGTACTGTTCCTCTGAACTACATACTTGCTACCTCCTCTAGCTTCTGCAAAAGTAATCTGCCTGAACCGCCATCTGATCTATCGAGTCAAATGTTTTCTCTTTGAGAAATAAGTAGAGCTCACGACTGCATATACTTAACATCTGATCTCTGATCATGTAGTCTAATACTCCTTCATATGTTCTATTCACCTTACCTAACTCAAACCATCTATCTAAATAGTTCTTTGACCGACTGACATATTGCACAAATGATTCACTGTGATCAGGTTTGGTGTTTTTGAACATGCGTCTGAACCCATCTTCTGTTAGATCAAAACATTTCAACAATGCGGATTTCAACTTATCATAGTCAAGAGCATCATCAATAGGTAGTCTAGAATATACATCTAATGCCTTGCCCTTCAATAAAGCACTCAAGTGTAGTGACCACTTATCTCTCCCCACCTTTGAATTGCTGCGTACCTCTCAAATCTAGCTAAGTAGCTATCCATGTTGTCATTATTCTGATCAAAATGTGGCAGCTTCGACCGAATGCTCTGCCATAGTCCCTGTCATGTCTATCTTCATCTACTACTTCTCCCCTTTCTACTTTTGCCATTTCTACCTGATGCTTAGTGTCTAATTCTCGCAATTTGAATTCTAGAGCTAACTGCGCTTCATTGGCATCTAATCTATCTTTCCCCATCTGTCGCTCAACCTCTTTAGCTAACTGCTCAGCATCTAACCTTTCCCTTCTCAGCCTGTCGCTCACTCCTTAGCTAAACTGCTCAGCATCTAACCTATCCTTCTCAGCCTGTCGCTCAACCTCCTTAGCAATAACTGCTCAGCATCTAAACCTTTTGCCTTCTCAGCCTGTCGCTCAACCTCCTTAGCTAACTGCTCAGCATCTAACCTATCTTTCTCCATCTGTCGCTCAACCTCTTTAGCCAACCGCTCAGCATCTAACCTATTTTTCTCAGCTTGCCTAGCCTCTAGTCTTTCCTGTCTTTCTCTCTCCTGCTCTTCCTTTACAAAGGCCCTTAACTCTGAATCTGCTAGCCCTAAGCTTTTGCCTATGTCCATTAGCTCCTTAATGGACGACATTCTCACTCTCAACTCAACTCCGGATTATCGATTTACACGCTTTACCCGACGGTACACAAGGTCTCTAGCACTCAAATCACTTGGTGATTTGTGCGAGTCTCTTGCTTCACGTCTATAAGGTTAAAGTAAATCAATCCGGTCTCTACTCCTAACGACGGTATAAGTTTCTCAATTCGGGTAAGTCAATCCGGTATATGTATAGTCTAATGTAATGGTATATTTACCATTCCCTCTCTAAGGTACTGGACACAATATTGGGGACTGGTTATAGACACCTGGCAGGATATAGTATTGTTCATACACACTATAATTAGTGGTAGTAATCTCGCCTCAGATGCAGAGTGTCTAGTGCTAACCTAGAACACCCGCTGTGCCATCATCACAGGGAGGTACTATTCAACAAATCCAAAGTTACAATGACCCTTACATCCACTATCTCACCAGATCGTCTCAACTCTATACTTCTGTACCTAGGTAGTCAAATCATGTATGTGGTGATGTATTAGTGCCTAAGTGTTGGAGTGCATCTTACATTAACTCCCAAGGCAAACAAATACAAGATTGAATTTTGACGACGCTAGGGGTACAGCTATTCTAGCCTCCTTACTTCAACTGCTTTGAAGAAACTGATTATAAAAAGAGGAAACAAAATCCCACTTCTGACACCATTGTCACGGTCATTACCAAGGTCAGGAATGATCGAGACAAATTGTCTCCCCCAATTATCATATGAACCAAGTATACTTCAATTGTTATGACGTTATGGCCAATATAGCTTGATCCGACGAACGAAAAGTGGTAACCATGCAGTTGAAGTGTAAGGGATAGGCCAGAGTAGATAAGTACACGTAGTCACTTAATCACTTATAATGTACACTATATTACATGGGGAACACACAGGAATACATGATACATTGATATGCGAACATCACTGTACTGTGCATGATACTAATCAATTACTACAAGGTTGTAAGCCAATCGACTGTTATAGTTTAACGCAACTTAAAAGCTATAGACGAATAAACTCGGTATGTGGTATCTCAATGGTCCCGTAGTGGACAATAGTATGAATGCACAAGTACTTTGATGATCGCTAATCAAAGTTAAATAACATACAAGTATAACATTGCATAACGAACATTGGAGGACAAAATGACAATCATCTGAGCTACCCCAGTGCTGGCGTATCTCAATAGATAGTGTAACCTCTGAGTATCAAGGTCCCAAGGTCTGCCTCACCCGCAATATGAGGTCTAGTCAACAATATGGCTATAATCCAACTTCAAGTGGATTAATCCATAAACAATATATGTAGTCTTACTACAATCCTTTAGCCATGATATGCCATGATAGGAGTATTACCATACACTATCAAAGTATACATATGTATTGCCTATGCAATATATTTTCAAAGTATGAATGTCAAAGTCAAAGCCGGATGTGGTTACATCACATGATAGTCAATAACGATAATGTTCCGGAAGCTGGTTCCCGGAAGTAAAGTTCCACAGGTAGTATTATCTCCGGAAATGGTGGACCAGATGTAAAGTTCCTAGGGTATCACTCGACTGTAGCAACCCGTTTGTGGTAGACCGATGTAAAGTATCCACCATGATGAATCAATGGGTTGTAATACCGGAAGTGGTAGACCGGATGTAAAGTTCCGATATAATACAAAAATGGCGATTATCACGTTGGCTAAGACGCCGGGAAAAGTTTCACTTAGGTGACATTCAACTCGGTGGTAGTATAATGATATGATATGTGTGTATGGCGTTTCACTTCACTAAACTATGGCTGTGACTGTCTGCTGAACGCGAGGTAGCTATCACACACTGCTCTATACAGGCCTGTACCCGGAGCTGCTACACACACTGCGCCAGACAGACGTACGGACACTCGGACGACCCGATACTCTGCACTGACTGGGGTCTGCCCTCAAACGAGTGGACCAAAACGTCCAATGTGGCTCGCTGGAGCGTTCTCAAGAGGCTACAAAAATGAAATGAATCTCCAATTACTGGACGAATACGCACAGACAAACAGACAGGATGCACAACAGACTAAAACGGGAATCGAACAACGGCAAATCACAGCTGAAATAAATGTTCTAGGTACATACCAAAATCCTCCGTGTCACTGGTGAATACAGTACTAGTCTTCTGTAACCAGAAAATATGTGTCCCGCCAACACATAGCGAGACATCGCTTATATACGCACCAGTGAAACCATGCACGGAATAATGGATATGCCTACCCCTCGTACGACATCTCACATAAATACTACAAAACCATGGCTTTTGCATGTCACCCATGGGTTATATTTGGCATAAATATATGTTCCCACGCCTTAAATTCAATCAAACCAGTGTACAGCCCTCGTGGAATAAATACCATCCAACATGGTATACCCCACACTACCATAAATCTGCACACTATAGACCCAGATCTCATAATCCGAAATCTACTCGACTGGTCTCGACAATGCGAAGGTCGCTTCTTGGCCCCGCCAAACCCCTCCATAACGGTCCTACGGCTATACACTCAAATGAGAGTGTAGCACATACTAAACTCAAATATCGTGGTCATTTACGGAAATATCACGACACAAAACATCACCATTATGGGATCTGATATATCCGTGTTGGCCAGTACCAGGCTATGCTGAACACTAACCGGTAGCATACATAACAGGGCAGACCATGGTATGGTCTGCGCTGTATACTGGCTTCACCTACAGAAGGTCCCTTATATGGTGAAACATGACACGCGGACAAACTCGGCTGGCACGGACAGTGGACATCCGTAATACTAAAAGGTATCTTTTCCCTAGCGAAACCAGCACACGCAGTCAACGAGTTCTCTACCACACACATGCATAGTCTGTGGCAAATATGGCGTGACATCAGTAAAACATTGCTCATAAACTAGACGTATATTTAAATCCGCAAATAGGACACGCATAAACGTATCTCCACCAATACAACATAAGCCCCCTTATTACACGCACATTGTACATGGCAAATGTACATGCCAAACCACAGGTGTGCAAAAACCACAGGTGTGTGAAACCACAGGTATGTGGAATCACAGGGATGTGAAACCAATAATACGCACAACAATACAACACAGTACCACACATCACAAATATACAATTATACGGATTTCAGAATGTACAAGAATACACGTGTCACGCGACAATCAAACATGACGCAAGAGACCCTAACATTTTATCACATGTTTGTACTGCTACACGTCGATACTCTATGGAGATACATCTATCTTAACTTAACCATCATGATATCAATATAGCCCTCTCTTCAAATAGTAGTAGCTGCATCATTTATTTGGCCAGTGTGAATTATTTTATTGCATACATCCAAATAATGTAGCACGAGTGTAACATCAAATTAAATGAAGTACAATATATGCCTCCTCACTTCATATACTGTACATTTAATTTAATATAACAATGGTGTTACTATTTATACACATAGCTGTGGTTTTGTTAACTAATCAATGTTGAATGATACAAATGCTAATAATCAACATAATTAACTGATAATAGACAGATGTCCCGGATTACGTAATACCTTGATTTCATTTGCAACCATGAATCATCAATCTGTTCACTTACAAGTAACAGGGTCGTACAATTACCATATATTTCAGAGTATTAATAAGATTAAAAATGGTTCTGTAAGTATTAATTAGACAACTGGTGCAGACAGTGAAAATTCCTACTACTATGCGAACCTAATTTGATTTGCAATTGTCACTACACATGCCTGATGATCATATACATGATTCACATGTATACTGTATTTAAATGTTATTAATACTACCTAATGGTGACTATTGTGATTGTCACTGATTGTGTCAATCAATCAACCAATATAATAGATTCTTTCAATCATCACAACCAGTCAGCAAATGTTTTAAACATGTTTTTGTGCATTTTTATACAATTTGAATTGCTGAGAAAAACATGATTTTTTATTGTGATTTATGAAAATAAACATATTAGGCGGCCATTTTGAATGTATAACAACATTATTGTATCATGGAACATGACTGTGTATGCTAAGCAAACTATATTTAGGTCAATTTGTATTATAATATATGACCATTGCGTGTTTTATAGCATCTTCGAAATTCCAGAGAGTAGTAAATATGTAGTTTATGGCGGCCATTTTGAAATATTTTGAGAGTTATGATATTTAAAGGGATTACATGTTCCTTTCACAGGTATATATAAGTAATGCAATGAAAAATAAGTGCATTTTAACATCATTACAGTTTTGTAATAGTTCTCAATAATAGTTATATTGAAAATAATGTTGAAAAATGCCAATTTTGGCGGCCATTTTGGAAATATTGGTATAGTATGATGTAATGATGTATAATGTCCATTGTATACCATTCAGTAACCAATTTGGCAAAACATCGTAGCTATTTACAGGGTTTGTACTTGCCTAAGTATCAATTAACAGTCATATATAAACGGCTCAAAATGGCATGGCGGCCATCTTGGAAAATGGCCGCCATTTGTTCATCCAGCGGCTTTTTGAGCGCAGACATTCAGGATTAATAGACAATAGGCTACTGAATCTGAAAATCATAGTCACCAAAAATCCCACAGGGGGGGAGGGGGGTTATTGGTGGCTCAAGGTATATTACTGTATCTCACTGATTTCTGGCTGGATTATTAGTGATTTTATTCTCCCGCCGGTAGTAGTTTCTATTCGTTTCTACATGTAATGTACAGGTATAATCAGTTAGTAATATTTATTTTACGTATAGTGACTCGCGGCGTGGTATCGGGCTATTTTCATATGCAAATGAGGCATGCTATTTTTCAATTATTTATACTAATTAAATGCGTCACTTGAACAATTAATATTTTCGACAGATTATAAAGTATGATCATTGCACATCAAAAAACTAGATGCAGAAAATAAATAGTAATGTCAGTTAACAATTTAAGGAAACATGGTTATCGCCTCTGATATCAGTGTAGAAATTTACGTCTGATATAAACTGTATAACAATTTCAATTAGTACGTTGGGTAATGGTTAATACATGTTTATTTTGCCACAAAATGTCTCAGAAGTTGTCTCTGATATAAATACAATTTTGTGCATACTGAGTGAGCATGTACCTTTCACAACGAAATGCCAGTCTACGGAGCCCCGCCGGGGATGTAGAATTATTTTTGTATTCGTTCCCACGAATTAACAATTCGTTCCCAAACAATTCGTTCTCACGAATTAACAATTCGTTCCCGTGGGAACGAATTGTTATTTCGTGGGAACGAATTGTTAATTCGTGAGAACGAATTGTCATATCGTGGGAACGAATTGTTAATTCGAGGGAACGAATTGTTAAATTGAGGGATATACCTATAAAGTGATGAACACGATTAATCAAGCGTAGTTTAATGGTACCTTCCCACTCAGTAGGTTATAATATAGGGAGACAGATAGTTGTGTATATTACGTAGATATGACATCTTCTGGGGAAAGAAACATTCATTCACCATTACCCCGCGTATTGATTGGCATTATTATACATTTTATATCAGACGTAAATTTCTACACTGATAGCAGGGGCGATAACCGTGTTTCCTTAAAATGTTAACGGACATTACTATTTATTCTCAGTATTTAATTTTTAATGGGCAATGATCATACTTTATAATCTGTCGAAAATATTATTTGTTCAGGTGACGCATTTAATTAGTATAAATAATTAAAAAATTCCATGCCTCATTTGTATATGAAAATAGCCTGATACCACCGTGCGTCACTATCAGCAAACTAAATATTACTAAATGATTATATCTGTATAGCGGGCACTCGTGATGTTTAGACTGTTGGAATAGTGACACAATTATACACTTATTTAATTCCTATACAGAACAATTTGTGCATACTGAGTTGGCATGTACCTTTAATTGCATAGTCAGTATACTTATCTAGCTAAGTATACTTTGAGGAGTATATAATCAACTAACACGTACTGCATATATTTGATGATTAGAAGTATTAACATATAATTAATATGAAATAGGCACTACCTATGACGGGCGACGTTAGTATATGAAACTAAATTTACCAATTGATAGCTTTACCATGATGTAACTGTTAGTATGCTATAAACGGTACCGTAGTATATTGTAGTATTGCAGAACTACTTCCCGCAACTACCACGGTGTTACAACTTCTCTATTATAATTAAATGGTGTCATTGGCGCACTTCTCTTATTTGAACCAGTGATACAATTTAGATATTTCCGTTTCATATATAGTACATTAATAGCCTAGGCATAGTGGAGCGCGTGGTCGAGCGGTCTGAGGCGTCGGTCTGCTGATCTTACGATCGTGGGTTCGAGCCTCGCGTGCGTTGTGTCCTTGAGCAAGACACTTTATCCACACTGCTTCCGCCCACCCAGATGTAAATGGGTACCGGCTAAATACCGGGAACATCGATTGTATTTGATTGTATTTGATTGTATTTGATTGTATTTGATTGTAATTGATTGTATGTACAAATATGATCCACTAGTGATAAGCCTCAGTATTGAGGGTATACCAGTACTGGCAAAAGCAAAGCATTATAGAAACTGTATTAGTACATTTACGATCATTTTAAGAAAAAATAACAAGGCTAAGAATCTTCAGTGATATTATTCCCAATTTTCGCAATCTCAGCACGACTGTCACTTCGAGAATTATACATATTTTGCCCATTTTTGGTATGAATTGTGTTAAGTTTTACATTTACTTTTTTTTATTAACCCAGTGCTGTGTCAGATGTGTTTGTATCCTGGACTACAGCAACATGTGCACTAGACGCACACTTGCAATGCATACTTTGTTCTGGTAGTCGTGTTCCCCAATTATCCCGGATCGCTTGACTATGTCTTGTATTTTGAAACTCACATCAGCGAAATTAAGTGCAGCGTGGCGGCTATAGAAATTCTCCAGGTGTGTCCTTCCAGTGATGCTATTATTTTCTCGATCCCTGGTGGTCTTTGAGCACATTTGGACTATTTTTCGTATTAGTTTTGTCCTTTTTACATACAGCTTCACTTCAGCTGATGGTAAGAAGTACTTGTGTCATGAACTGTGAATACAGCACAGGCCGTGTCACAACCGAACAGGCGCAATAAAACAGCAGTTGCAATGCATACTTGTTTCTGTTAGTCATGTCCACAGAGTATCATGGATCGCTTGACTTTGTCTTGTAAACAAAATCACAACATGTGCGGTTTCTATCCAATGATATTGAGAGAGATATAGTATGCTTCTATCTGAAAAATATTATAGTTTCTGTCTAATTATGTTGAGAGAAGGTGGGTGTGGGTGTGGGGGAGAGATATATTGTGGTTTGTAGGTAATGATAGAGAAAGAGACACACAGAGAGACATAGACAGACAGAGAGCGAGATAGAGAGAGACATACATACAGACAGACAGACAGATATGCAGACATAAAGATAGAGAGAGAGAATGACAGAAATATAGAGAGAGGGACAGATAGGGAGAGAGACAGACAGAGAGTCAGACAGAGAGAAGACAGAGAGAGAGAGAGAGAGAGAGAGAGAGAGAGAGAGAGAGAGAGAGAGAGAGAGAGAGAGAGAGATGGATGTGGGAGAGAGTAAAAGAGATAGAGAGACAGACAGACAGAGACAGACAGAGACATGGGTGTGGGAGAGAGAAAGGTGTTAAAATAAATACGGAATAATGAAACTCCATTTCGTTGCAAATTGTTTTTCTTTTTTTTTCCCATAAAATATTCCAATACGCATTTAAGGCATTTCGGGGGACTCTTCACGTTGTGATAAAAGCAACTTTAGTCTTCTTAACGACAACACAATATATTCAGTATACTTTCCGATGTTATCTACATTTTGTTTTAGAAGCAGTTGGCCCGTCGGGCCAAATTATTCGTCGCCCGTATTAGTAATACCACGTGTCGTAAAAAAACCTGCTGCTTGGAGTAGTAGTAAGGGAGTCAAAATGATACCACCTACCGTGATATCATTTATAACCCTCTATAATACCCCCACCACCCCCGAAAAATCAAAAATTGGTTAACGAGGAAAATTGTCTCCCGACAGCAAATTTATGAATTTTTGGAGAAAATAATTTTGAAAAGAGGGAGTCAAAATGAGTCCCAATTATATTGGTAATTGACTTTTGAAAAAAGTTGAAATTATTAATGCAAGTACAATAGTTTATATTCCAACACCCCATTTTTCTCCTCCGATATAGCTAATTTATTTCGCAGATCAGCAACTAATTCTACCAGCTCTAGTCTACCACGTTCACCTTTAGCCACAGGGCAGCGTAGTTGCTTATGTCTACAAAGAGTTTGGGCACTAACGAATTTACAAGGGCATCTGGGGCATTGAAATTGTGGGGGGGGGGGGGGGGCACAAGGAAACTTTCTACGTCTCGGTAGATGCCTTCGTAGATAGTCTTTACACGTAAACGTCTTACAACAAGTCACACACTCCATTATATATGTATATAACCTATGAAATTTATCTGTTCAATTGGACGTGAAATAAACATGATGTAAATTTTTCACGTCCAATTGAACAGATAAATTGTATAGGTTATACAAAAGTATATATACAAAAGTATATACAGAAAATATGATAACGCCAGAAACTAGAGCAGAAATAGAAAGTTTGAGAAGAGAAGCTTCCCGTGCACCGGGACACTGCGCATACGTATATCACATAAAACACTTAAAAATTCGGCTTTTATGGACTTATATGTCCGGGTATGGAAGGTCATCGAGCCAATTCCCACCCTTAAATATATAAGAAATACTATAACGAAACTCTGACATACTGGCACAGTGCGGTAGGAGAATGAGCTAGCTACGTGAAATTAACCATCCCATAACGTCGTTAGTTTAAAGCACACATTTCGACTGCATAGAAACTATACTAATTCGGAAAGAAAAACGAGCCCATGGCCATTGGCTTGACACATTTTCTGGGCTCATATGCCCGGGTTTGGAAGGCCTCTGAGCCAATTCCTACACTTAAATATAAGACAGCTATCAGCAAAACGGTCAGATTAGCGTGAATGTCCAAGATGACAAATATTTCCATTGCCGTAACGTACCTTTCCTCAGCCGGGGGTCTGTATGTAAGCTTACCTGTGTGTTTGGATGACAAAGGGTACGTAGCTACTTGTGCAGCCAATCTGGACAGTACAACTGTCATGGCTGGAATTTAACTACATTTGTACGGTTAATAGGTTAGTCACATGACTGATTACTACCAGTGAATCTCCAACCGCGCGCTCACAGCATTGCACAGCCAGTCCGGAAATAGATTAGTGTACAAATCTGAACCTGCAATTGGGCAAATCATGTTTTACATTAGTAATTATATTTTAGAGACTTATTGTTATTCCCAATACTTTAATTGATTTGTGTTTTCAACTTATTCTTTGGCAACCGATTGAAGAAAAATATCAACTTGAAACGGATCGCGAGCTGCTGTCGGAAAAGACTTAACGCTTTCAACCCCACAGGTGTTTGAACAGATGGTCGGTATGTAGCTGTCATATGGGCATTTAGGTGGAGTTACCTTATACTGCTAGAAAGTGCTAGTGACATTATCACATCGGCCAAGTTCAATATTTTACCAACCATGCACACTACTGCGTCTCCGATCGGGATTTTGGCCTCATAGGCCCTGGGCGCGTTAGGGTTGTCGGTACCATCCGAGCGCACCAAAGATTTCTGGTGCCAATGTATTTAGACACACATACTGTATATATTTCCGCATCATAGAGGTTTCAAAGTAGTAGCTTAAGCCCACTAATTTGCATAAACAAGATGGCTGTCAGTGAAAAAAGCATCGGCTACCGTAGGGTATATATTACATTGTGGAACCAATATTAGAAGAATATATAACAATCGATATAAGCTTGAACAGAGCTTGTAAAAATCCAAGATGGCCGCCATTTTACAGGAATTTCCTAAATTTCCTAAAATATGTAAATAAATGGACAAAGACGTGCTATCAATGTTGGCACCAAACACTAGTTCTGAAGTAATACGGCCAGCAGTCGTTCAGATATGTATCCTGAACATTGCATGTATTAGAAGCATCATGGCAGTGTTGCACACTTGTTATGTTCCACAAACAAGATGGCAGTAATTGTTGAAAATTACATTATTTTATAGAATGTTTCTCTCTAGATGTATCGTACATGCATAAACGAAGGGAATTTGCCAACCAACTTCGGATAATTAATAAATATAATCCATCCACCTGTTTACCAGGCTATTTTGTGATATCTACATGTTCAATAAATCCAAAATGGCCGCCATTTTATACAAATTATGTTGATTATGCTGATCAGACGGCACAAGCTGCCTGTCAGTCGGCACACACTGCCTGTCATGAACAGCTTCGATACCAGGCAACATAGACGGGCTCACAAGATGATTATACATGTACACAATCGTGCTAACAATGGCATATGTCAGAAGATAATTAACGTTTAAATATATATGAAAAAGGATGGCGACCAGTGTTAATCTGCTAACAGAAATTGCATCATTGTGTACCAGTAATACCAGAAGGGAAATGATAACAATTTCTGACACATATGAGGTGACACATTGGAAAAGATTTACTTCTCATATTTTAAAGGAATATAATTATAATTTGTACAAATCGAAGATGCCCGCCATTTTACAGGCATTTTGTCAAGTATGTACACGTACACAAATTGGCATACTCACTATATCTGGGTCGACTATTAACTGTTAATTGATAGGCCCTGACTATATCAATGAGTACATCATGTTCCAGTCCGCGATTAAACGTTGCAATGCTGTTTAGACTGATATATCCCAATCAGATACGTTGAAAGTATTAGTTGTATATATAGTACATTACTGTCCGGAATGGTAAGATTTGTAATACAACATTTGTTAATCGAGTTGATCTGTTGGACACATCTACTGTTTGTATTGGTAATGTATGTCTGCACAAACCACGGTTGCTACCTACGTATTGTATAGTTAAATATTTACCTATTTAATACATGTATGTGTACTACGGGGCGCCATGCAGGACAGGTTAATTATGTGTACAAAACCAATTTTGTCCAGACAAAATTGAGTTTTGTAACAGTAAAAATCACAAAATCCAAATATGTAAAATTCTGATATACAAAATTCATTTTTGTTATAAAGGATTCAATTTTGTAAGACAGAATTGAGTTTTGTGAACAAAACTCAATTCTGTCTTAAAAATACACGAAACGTATGCAGAATTGAATTTTGTGACATAGAATTGAATTTTGTGACATAGAATTGAATTTTGTGACACAGAATTGAATTTTGTGACACAGAATTAAGTTTTGTGGCACAAATGTGAATTTTGTGACACAGAATTGAGTTTTGTAGCACAAAAGTGAATTTTGTTGACAAAATCAGTATATATTTAATTTTGTTTTGTTTTTGTCAAGTTTATAGGTACAACAATGAATTTTGTTGACAAAATTGAGCCATGTCCCACTTGGCGCCCCGTATGTACAGCCGTTGTGTTGTCACAAGTACGCTATGTACGTATATATGTGTAGACTAATGGTGCTTATATGGAGACCGACCCACGCATTTGGATATTAATATTTTGCCGAAAATAATATTTACTGCTAATCTCATGGAATCAGTATCTGCTATATATGCATGCACAATGGTCCGGTTATTTAAAGTGTTTATGTAATAGTGTTAATACTCTATATTTATTAGCAATTAAATTAAGTACTAATTTGAATTATCCTATCACAAGTATACCAGCCATCCTCGTTTAACGGCAATTGCTCGTTCAGCCAATGTTACTAGTATGCGGTCGTAATAGGAATACAGTAGATATCAACTTGGTCTATGCGTTGTATATTTCTGGCAAGGTACTTTACAAATAAACAATATAAAACTAATAGTCTGACATCAATGGATAACCCCGGCCACCAATTGGATTGAAGGATAGTACACTAACGCAAATTGTGCCAGAAGCTTTAGCACAAACGTCATTTGACTTTGACTATTGACCTTGGGGCAGCTATAGAATAAAATCATTTATCGCAAATATGCAAACAGTATGTCATGGTTGACAGAAAATACAACACATTTACGAAATATTACAATTTATCATGTTTATGTTATCGGCGGAATTATGAAAATAAACTTGGCATGCTGCACATACTGGGTGGATATTATATTATAATAAAATGGTTTTGTTTTTGGTTTTAGTAATAGTAATGCGCACAGTCAGTACTTGCTGCATCATGGTTGGGGCATCAAACCTAGAGCTGAAAATATAATACTTATACTTTCTGCCTGTCCAAAGTTAGCTGCTGTACTGCTTGTTTTATTCAGAATATTGACTAATATACCGAAATGAGACCACATATAATAGACCACCGTACATTGGTGATAACAGAAAAGAGGTGCACTGTATGACAAGCTGTATGTGGAAAACCAAAGCATGGTGATACATTATATCTACCTCATGTCAGCATCCACCATAATGTGTCACGAGAAATTAGTCGAAACATATACGTCAACATAGTGGTTTATCCAGCATCATTATTCATTTTGCCTGTAAGTCTTCATGTTTCAAGATCCAAGTTCATACATGTATTCCTAGTTCTGTTTGTTATCTTTTCAGATATGATATCCATGTGGATAAACTATTTCTGTGGCCTTTTCATAAATGTTTCGTTGTTGTCATACATGTAGCTCATTATCTTTGTGCATGCTATACTGTGGACAATATATAACAAGATACCCAAATGAGACACATGAACCTATGTATACTAGAAACGCAATACATCATGTTAAACACATAACACGCACATAGCGGCGGAGCTTTGAACGTGGCACAAATATGCATTCCACGACCAGCAGTTGGAGTATTCATTTATTTTATATTGGTTTACATGCAATATTAAACATTGCTATATTATTTAATGTACTTACATTTCTGAATCATACTCTGCTGGCCATGGAATTCATGCATATGAAAAACATATACCATTCCAGAATGTGTGTGTGTAGTTACAACTAGAGGGACCTCTTATAGTGCATTTGTTTGGAATTTGTATCAGTGTACGCGGCATGCAAGTCAAATAATTAACATACATATGGTTGTATAGTCAGAAACTCGCATGTGTATACAACTAGTGTATGTCAATGAATGTGTTACATGAGCGAATGATATATCCATTCCATATTGGGTTGTACTTATTAATAGCCCATCTGCACTAAAACTAAGACATATATTGATCCACTTAAGTTCGGTTAAGCATGCATGTGCATGGAAAATAGAAACTAATACACCCGATAGACCGAACACCACTTCCTGGCCAGGAAAACAAGTATAATGTACAAAATACGTGCATGTAGGTCGAGTATCCAATGGGCACTAAAATGGATTCAATGATTGGCGGTACACGGTCCCACAAATACACACTCAGGCAATCAGCTAGAAATAGAACGTGAACCGCTTAGTATACGTTATTTTGATAGACGTGTTCCGCGTGGGTCGTGGGTATCTTGACACTGTTTGTAATGTTACTGATCAAAACACACATGCTACCCCTCTTGCTTGCTTTGTCGTCATGTTTCCCTGAGGTCAGTAATCAACGTAACGTAAGCAATGAGTAAGGACAAACTATTACATTAATGAAGTGATATCTAATATACGCTACATGTTAAAACAGGTATTTCAGCCTCATATACTCATGATATTCATATAAAATGTTGATTGCATGGATTATCACCTATATTACATGTTTACGTACACAAAGAATACAAAATGGAATAACACATGCTACAATATGTTCCAATCGTAAGACAGATATATCATTATAGTCCAGTCAGTCTATATCAATGTGTAGCCCAACCCTAACAAAATTGCAACAGAAACTATTTTACTTGCATATGTGTCTGTGGAGTGTTTATGATAACATACTAAAAGTCTAGACAAATCGAAGCAGGGGAAATAAGCTTAATTTGCATGAATCCAAGATGGCCGTCGTATACAGATATATCACACTACTTTTGTCATATCATCATTTGTAAATATTTGTTGGAGCAATTTACAGTGCTCAAATACATAGCTAAAGGTAAAAACCTCTGATAATGATACAATATATGAATTTAATTGTTCTGTCATTGGCATTAACATTCAAAATGGCCGCCAAAATAGCATGTGCACGAAAAACTCGCTCATTCACAACACATTGCATACATAACATATCAGATGGAGACTCGTTATTTCAATGTGTAATATCACAGATTTACTGCGTAAACTATGATACAAGTAGTTTGAAATAGAAATAATTAGCTCTTCAAATCAATTCACTCACCTCAGTATGATTGTCTATTTGTATTAATATGTCAGTTGGGTTATAAGTGAGGTTTGTAACGTTAGTACATAGCACACTTCTGCATTCGCCGCATCCTGTGGAACATCAAAGTCAATGTTTACTGGATGTACAACGTTTTGTATCGCAATTCAGTTTACAGCTACACCTGATAATCGTTAGAAGACTTCCGGAAGCAGGTGGAAAATATGTCTTTCTAGGAAGTATCTTGCTTTACAACAAACCATCCCCATTCCTGTGGTGTCAGTTCATCTCTGAATCAATCCAGCTATATACCTGAAGATACACCCTCATACTGTGGTATTTCGCTGCTGCTGATGTGGCTGGCAGTGCATGCACCTGTACACACGTTGTACCTGCCGAGACTTTGATAGTAAATTTTCTGGAGCGAAGTGTATCTAGTCCTTCTGATATAACCCCACCATAAAATTCCACTAATTACACTCTCACCAGCTCGCACTACACCATCCTTTGCGCTGCTATCGACGAACACTTCTGCACATTCCTTAAATGTTTGTCATTCATTACTTTCGTCAGTGCATGCCCCTCACATATACCGAAGAGCCGTGATGCAGTGTCACACCCTGTAATCTGCATCTAGAACCCTGTTGCCATGGGATGCGGCGTACTAGAGATCGTCAATCAATCACATGATTCACGTTCTCGTTTTCCATCTCAATGTTGCAACAGTTTTCCATGGCCCATATTGCATCTGCTAACGCTGTTTTTTTGTGTGTCTGTCTTAGAAAACCCGATGACGGGATACTGCACAGTTCGTATTTAAATACGTGTGACATGTCGCATCCGATCTGCTGGAAACTACTGTAGGTCGTTGGAAAAGCAACTGTGGATAGACATTAATTGGTTCACTGTCTACTTTTACTGAACATTTTGTGTTACGTGTCACTGCTTTGTGTGATCGTTTGAACGAATAATCCATTATAGTCTTGCCAATGAGTTTATTTAGTACATTCAACACTATTTCTTTTGCCCGACATTTGTTGAGGAATCAGATGACACGCCTGTTTCTATATTTCGCAACAAATGATCTTCGTTGAACGGATTTCTTTCAAGAAGAAACAATGAGAATGTGTGCGTGTCTTTGTAGTCTCTCTCTTTGGTTTGCTTGACCACATTCAATGTGTTGGCCACTTGTGTGATACTGTACTTGCTTCAACAGAACTCCTGCATACCACTGTATATTTCTGCGCATGAAAATAATGATAATTACCAATCGCCTTGCTGTGATTTTGTCATGCTTTTGCCTTTTGCACTTCTTATTAATACGTGTTCAATGACGTGATTAGCGCATAAGCCTGCCCATTACCTGGCACATGTTCACTTGGCTCATTTGGAAAACGTTGCACCAACCACCCATTTCCATACACTATACCTTACAGAAAATGCTGCAATATATAGTGTATGGCAATGGGTGAGTGGGGTAACGTTTTCCAAATGAGCCAAGTATTGGGTCCTAGGTCCAAGTCTTACACCTGCGAACTTGCCAATGAGTTGAGTAGCTGCAGAAACAAAACTCGAAAATGTACCACATAAAGTGTATGTGATAAGGTATGCTTATATGTAGCTTATATACTCTCAGCTATATGGATGTAATTTACAGGTGAAATAGTAAATTGCGTCCGTATAGCTGCGATTATCTAAGCTAGCCTATATGTGGCTGTTACTGGAGAAATGGGACTTATGGGATTTAAGGCCAGTCTAGCTTCTGGAATCCCAGCAACGTTGTGGACCTATATGGACCTTCGAACAAATGTCGCAGTGTGGAGCGTCATTCCAACAAAATCAATGTTATGATCGGGACAAATTTAGTGTGGAAATTACTGACTGGGTTATAGTGTCAGTGTGCAGCTATGCAAAATACCTGTACGTACGCCATGGTGTTTTTTCAGGGCCGGATCCAGGATTTCCGGTTCTGGGGTGCGGGGGGGGGGGGGCGGGACTTCTTAAAGGTGCACGCCCACCTCATTGGGCATAAACTGTTCTTTATGTCAGAGACATTTTCTGGCAAAATAAACATTCATTCATCATTACCCCACGTATTGATTGGCATTATTATATACATTTTATATCAAACGAAAATTTCCACACTGTTATCAAGGGCGATAACCGTGTTTCCTTAAAATGTTAACGGACATTACTATTTATTCTCTGTATTTATTTTTGATGTGCAATGATCATACGTATCTGTCTAAAATATTATTGTGTTCAGGTGATGCATTTAATTAGCATAAATAATCAAAAAATATCATACCTCATTTGCATATGAAAATCCGCGCGTCACTATCAATAAAATAAATATTACTAAATGATTATATCTGTATTCCGGGCACTAGTAGGTTTTAGACCTGGTGGAATAGTGACACAATTGTTCACTTATTTCATTCCTATAAAGAACAGTTTGTGGCTATTGAGTGGGCATGTACCTTTAATTAAAATAGTTTACTATATTTTCGAACTAGCACCGTTTGTTCGTCGACCAAGCGGAGCTGGGGAGACTGCTAGGTGCGTCCGTCGGTATGCCCTCCCGAATATTTGTCTACACCCCATTTTGCTGCACTATGGCGCATTTTAGAGCAAACATAGAGAATAGTAGGTTAGTATCGTGAATGGGAAAAAATATCTGGCAAGGCTCAGGAAACGGGATGGGCGAGGCTCTGCAAAGCACATCTCGTTTCCGTGCCGCGCCAGATATGTTTTCCCATTCACGGCACTAACCTACTATTCTATTTATCCCGTCAACACCTACACATAGCTGTAAAAGGCAATATAAATAACCCCAGTCACCGTACATATTCATACGCAGTGTTTAGGTCGTATTGACAGGATATCAAAAAATGTTTCACGGCACCGTGTTTCATGGCACATACGCACTGTGTTGACGGGATAAATATCTTTATTCGCCAACTTTTAGGGGGGGGGGGGGGGCGCCAGGTTTTCCCCTATGTGAATGATCCGCCCTTGTTTTTAGCATGGCTGTTTTTTAGTTTACACAGGCGCTGAATATACTTTTCTGAAACATAACAAAACTAAATTGCACATTTAATTTTCAAATTAATTATTCCCGACGAGAGAATATACTGCCGGTATTTTTATCGGACAGGTTGTAACAATTATACGATCATGTATGTTACATCTCCACATTTTCCCAATTATATTCTGACCTATATTCTGAAATAATTACAATATATCTTTCTGACGACACATGTATATAGAGGATATTCCATCGTACATTTTGAATACCGGGACATAATACACGAGTGTGTGTCGGCTTCCGCGTAAGCAACGAGTGAGCGTGTCGAACGAGTTGCTTGCCCGGACGCCGACGGAGTGTATTATTTCCGCTATTCAAACATGTACGATGGAATATCCAATGTATTACACTTCCACGGCGGATATATATGCACAGTTAGTCTATTTTTGAGATTATAATCAATG
Source organism: Conchocele bisecta (assembly GCA_029237695.1). Lineage (NCBI taxonomy): Eukaryota > Metazoa > Mollusca > Bivalvia > Lucinida > Thyasiridae > Conchocele > Conchocele bisecta. The sequence goes on along the minus strand of JAQRGA010000093.1, from coordinate 58,664 downwards.
AATTGTGATGTGCAGCATGAATAGTTATACAATGGCGTGTTTTCTCGCTTTTTGCCGTTACGTTGTGTGACGTCAAATGTGAAATCATGCAAACGTTTTGAAATCCAATTTACGCAGCTGTTTCTATGAACCAGATATATTTGAGTGCATGTTTGGAATGTGTTCAATTACATTAACATTCTAGATTAGTGGTGACACTTTTACCAAATTTTAAATTTTACAAATTTAACTTTTGTTTTAAACTGTAATACAAATAAAGCACTGTGTATGGTAGCTCGTGGTTTCCAAGAAAACAGGCGCGCAGTTACGGGTGTTCTCTTCACGGTTTATTATGTGTAAGGAGTTGATTACGGGTTTTCTCTCACAGCCAAACCTGCGCAAATAATTTGCAAGAGTGTAATAAATGAATCTATTATGGCGATGGTGGCAAATTACGCACTGGTCGGCTAATTATAGATTTAAAATCCATAGTTGTGCGTTTGTTTTGTTCACTACATGTACATATCAAAAAGTGAGATAAAACAAAAACTATTAAATATAACAAGTGTAATTATAGCCAGACACCCAATAGTTGCGTACCAAATCTACTACACGTCACAAGAAAACATGTCTTCATGGTTCAGTTTAAACATAATGTTATTAGTTTTGGCTGTGACTGGAGAAATGGGGCTTATGTGATTTGTGACCAGTGTAGTTACTTATCAAATAGAACGCTCTTGTAGCCTGATATTGATCTATATTTTTTGCTAGAAGTACGACGGGAGTTTTATTGATGGAATGACAAACAGGGCAGATCCTGATCAATTAATTGATAGGCCATGTTGTTGTACAGTCCGTACCACAAAATGATCAAGGGCATTAACTCTACAGGCAGTCCATTTATTTAGGGGGTGTTTTAAAAAACTTCCAAAAAGTGCAGATCCTGATGAGACGGCTCGTTACGAGCCAGCTCACTCGGATATACACTGTGTGCAACATCACAAATGAGTTATGTAGTGTTGGAAGGGTTACATGTAAAATCGCACTGCAATGAATATATTTTTATGTGTTTAAAACGTGTATTAATTAAATAAGTTTTAAACCGAAATTGAAACGTTTAATAGGGAATTGTAATTGCAATTGCCTGGACTTGTGCCGAAAATGTAAAACGCACTGCTAATTCACGTGTACGTATCTTTATATGGCATGTTACTAGACACAGGGAATAGTAGTGTTTCTGCTGTCTGGTTGCGTAGTGTAAATCATGATAGCGGTTTTCTTTGTCACTGGTTGCTTTAACCATATGCCACCCAATACCAGAAACGGGAATATTCGTGCGCCTATGGTAGACCAGGATAAATTTGTGACAGTTTATTTTAATCACACGATACTAGAAACATGAATACAGTAGAATCTCTCTAAACCGGACCCTGGGAGGTCCACAGGGTGTCCGGTTTAGGGAGGTTCCACTGTAAATCAGACACATGACCACCCCTAAGCATCTGTTCTTGTTTGCGATCGCGAACAGAACACCATCGGAGTTAAATGAGAATGAAACCCCTTAAAATTACCAACATACGAGTCTACATGGTGTCCAGTTTAGAGAGGTTTCGATGTATAAGCACCAGTCCATTCAATGCTAACGACGAACACAGCCGTATATGCTTTACCTGTATACCTCGTAGATGTACATAATGTACTTGCAAATACAGGCATTGCCTTCAAACGTTAATCCAGTTATGGAGATGAACTTACCTGTTCAGTAAACAGGCAACTTAGATCCTGTGTAGACACGTAGCACCTTATTAAGGTTCTGTAATATTCACACAAAAATCGAGAATAGCAGAGCATTTGGGTATATATATGCGGCATTCGGTTAAGTTATATAGTTGTACCCGAGGGTCAAATTGTTCGTTTGATCGCTTATCTCTAGATAAGGTAATTTACGGCCGAACCGACGAGTTCGATCCAATATTTAACCTGTTGCATTGGCGGAAAAATTCAAAAATCAGAACGGAATATTTACATCGAGAAACTAGAAAATGTGTTCATAGAATACGGATGTCCCACATATCGCTTTAATAATTAATGAGGCAAAATTTGTCGCATTTTCCGTATGATTCCTTTTATCAGCCGAGTGCCCGCATGCTGTACAAGCTAAGTGAGAGAACACATGTAGAGGGTTTTGGATCACATGGTTTCAGAACCCATTGTGCTGATAACACACATCACAGATCCTTATCCGACTATAGGGGAGAGCCAGAAGATCAGGCAGGAGTTATACCCATTCTCCAGTCAGTCACAAATTGTAAGAAAAGATGGAGACAATAGAAGGACAGTCATAAGTCAAAGGGGAACAAATAAGACGGATCAAGCAAACACAAAGCTATACACATGACAACAGCTCAGTGCTATCACTATAATTACAACCCAGCATCTACCACTTAACACTGGATCTACACGGCTGCAGACATTACGATAACTGTCGTAATGAGCTGTCTCATCAGGATCTGCACCATTTGCAGATAGTTTCTTATTTCTAAAAGCAATACATTTTTTCTGATAAATGGAATAGTGTGGAAAAACTAGAGCAAGTGAGCAGAGGCTCACGGATACCCACGGCCGCTGCCTAGACAGATAAACAAAACTTTTAACGCAAATCTTACGGACAGACAGAAAGCGAAAACTATATACTCCTCGACATACATCATATGACGGGGGTATAATAACAGGGAAGTGTCTTTAAATAGACACTTACTTAGAAGGGTTAATACATTGAATATAATGTGATAATTGATGTACACTAGACTATTAATGCAAACCTATCTAACCACATACAGGTTTCACCAATGATACTGAAGCATGGCTGAGTGACCCAGCTTTCATAACGATCCATCATCATCAACACTTAGGTCATATGGACAAGGATAATTGTTGGCATAATTGCATCTCTAAACTTCCACAATTTACATTCTCTCATGCACAGGCAGTGAGTGCTGATATTTATAAATAAGCAAACATTATACATAACCGTTTCAAAGCTGAAAAGCTGCTTCAGTTATTGTTTTAATGTCTCAGATATTCAATAATAGTCTGCAAATGATCTGTGTCGACCAACAAAACCTGATATTATTTAATCAAATTCCAATTGGTTTGTGTATTTCTTTACTACATACTCTACCACTGATATATTTGGCTGTGACAGGAGAAATGGGGCTTATGGGATTTGTTACCAGTGTAGCTCCTGGTCAAATAGCACACTCCTGTAGCCCGACACAGATCTATATTGCTTGTTAGAAGCATAAAGGGAGTTTCATTGATGGAATGGCGAACAGTGCAGACGCTGATCAGACTGTGCGGATGCACAGGCTGATCTGGATCTACACTGTTCACAAAACCGATAAGCCCCATTTCTCCAGTCCCAGCCACATATTTACAAATAAGCAAAGAATATCCGTAATCATTTCAAAGCTGAAAAGTTTGATTTCGTTTTTTGCACGATAGGGTGTTCGTGGTCCCATGCTAGTTTGAACACGCAGTATGTGAGCATTGTCAAACAACGGTAGACATGTAACAATATAAGAAGGAAGAAAGACGTGATTTAACCCTCACACTGCTGAATTAAATTTTGTCGTCTGTTGTTTATGTTCTCTTCTCCAGTTTTCATCAAAACATGATTTGACAGCATTTAAGAATCATTTCCAATGGAAATGATTCTGAAGTGCTGTCAAACCATGTTTTTATTAAGAAAGAAGGCAAAGTATAAAGCAACAGCAGACGACAATGTTCGTGCTCAGCATTATAAAGGTTAACATTGTGTTGGCATTTGTATATAAAGGAGAGAAACAACAGATCACACACACCATGCCCGTTATCGAAGTGACAATACAGTGGAGGTGTCCAGGGTATCCGGTTTAGAGAGCTTCCACTGTAATTAAGCACTCAATGAACCGTATGTGTCACTTTCTATCATGAACAGAGACGTTTCCGGTTTAGAGCGGCGATAGACTAGTCTACTGTACTAGACTGGGAAGTATTTCTCCGTGATAATGGAATTCGGGTGAAATCAACTGTATGGGATCAATAAGTCGATGTTCATATGACCAATTATAATCCACAATTTAGCATTAAATAACTTGAATTTGACAAGGGTATCATACAGCAGCTTTAGAAGGACATGTGCAATTCGCAATTATTTTTCCATCTCGTTCCCACGACATACCATCTCGTAAATACCTAAAACTCTACATATACTATTCTCTATAGTTTTGGGCTCAGTTTATCAGTTAAAGGTACACACCCACTCAGTAGGCACAAACTGTTCCTTCCATCAGAGACATTATCTGAGAAATTTTCTGACAAAATAAACATTCATTCACCATTACCCCTCATATTAATTGGCATTGATTATTATACATTTCATATCAGACGTACATTTTCACACTGATCATGCTGATATCAGGGGCGATAACCGCGTTTCATTAAAATACTAAAGACATTACTATTTATTCTCTGTATTTATTTTTTGATGTGCAATAATCAGACTTTATAATCCATTGAAAATATATTTTGCTTACGTGACGGGCACTCGTATTTTTTAGAACTAGTGGAATAGTGACACAATTATACACTTATTTAATTCCCATAAAGAACATTTTGTGCATATTAAGTGGACATGCACCTTTAATGGAAAATACGAATCAATACAGCAGCTAATATGAAATAGGTACTACCTATGACGAGCGACGTCCTACCAGTTATCCGGACAATCAGTTTATCGGACAAATGAAAACACCTGTTAATGAAGCGCATTCTTTTGATCCGATATTGCAACGAATACATATAAGTCACGCAGCTGCTTGCTGTTTCCATGCCAGTATGAAGAATATATCGCCAAGGTGAACATTTAGTAAAATTTACTAAAAATATTCCCCAACTCTGTCCACAAGTTGTTTACAACAACAAAAGTCGCGCGGGGGGCACAATCGAGTGCACACATCACGTCATTGCCGAGTTGTTCTATAAATACAATACATTCTATAAATATGGTGTTTTCCAAGAAGCGAAGGGCGACTGATTTTTCTGCAGGACTACACAATGATGTTTACACTGGTTTACGGGCGATAAACTTATGATTTCAATGTGAGAATAGAAGTTATAAGACTAGTATACGTTTTTCCGGATAACTGATTGTCAATGTTAATTTTGGGGCAATCTTACGACTGATGATCTGACCCAATTTTAAGTGAGAAAGGTGTCACAGTTTGCTAAATAGCTTACATGAGCTGAGAAAGCAAGAACCGAGGATTGTTCTGTGAAAAGCTTGATGCCCGTAACTGCTATGTTAAGAAAAATATTATACAAAACACTGCCATTTTTGTCGGATAATCTGGAGGATCCCTGTATAGTACATTAATAACCTAAGGAGTTTCAAAAAGTAATTTATTCTAGAGAAAACGTATGGGTGGTAATGGGTTTGCACCATCACCGTACATTTGCCTCTGGATGCTGATTGAGAAAATATGCAACTTTCAGTCTCTAGTTCCGCAAGTGATCAGTTTTCAGCAAGTGATCAGCAAGTTACCATATTTCAGTACTTTCAGTACTTTGAAATATGAATAGCGGGCACTTGTCATTTTCAGAACTGGTGGAATAGTGACACGGTTATACACTTATTTAATTCCTATAAAGAACATGCTGTGCCTACTGAGTGGGCCGTATTACGTTTTAGTAGTTGATAGTCTTCATTCAACTATATACTGTATGCACCATTGTGCTGTTTGCCAGAATAATGATGAATGCTTTATTGATTGAATGGCGAACAATGTAGATCCTGGTCATTCTGAGCGGGTACGCAGGCTGATATAGGTGCACATAGTTGCGAACTGTAACTCTAGCAATTATGTACAGGAGTAAATTGCAAGTTACCGTTCGCAACTAGGGTGTTCACTGTTCGTATAACCCTATAAGCTCCATTTCAGCCACATATCAATTCAGCCAAAGATGTTTTGTGTCTACAGGTTTAACTACACTAAATTAAGCGGATATTCATAGGCGGTGTAACCAAAGTTAGTCTGTAAAATATTGCACATCCTTTAGATCAAATATACGGAGCCCCATAGTTGGACATGGATTTATTTTTATTAATTCGTTCCCACGAAATAACAATTCGTTCCCTCAATTTAACAATTCGTTCCCTCGAATTAACATTTCGTTCTCACGATATAACAATTCGTTCCCACGAATTAACAATTCGTTCCCACGAATTAACAATTCGTTCCCGTGGGAACGAATTGTTATTTCGTGGGAACGAATTGTTAATTCGTGGGAACGAATTGTTTATTCGTGGGAACGAATTGTTAAACTGAGGGAACGAATTGTTATTTCGTGGGAACAAATTAATAAAAAATAAGAATTCTACGTCCCCTGCGGGTCTCCGTACATACACACCGTTTGCTTTCAGAACGGCTCGACTGGTGTACGTCACCGCCTACACTATATTCTTGCCAATATTTGTCCATTTCTTTATTACAAAACACTTGAATATTATGCTTGAAAGCAAACAGCTTGATTGTCGGAGCGTGAGCTGTGCTAAAGCTCAGGCAAAGCCAATCGATCGTTTTGATTGCTAGTTGATATTGCCAATAGATGTTCAGAAACGTTCAACTTGACATCTGGGCAAAATGCTTCACAAGCATGTTGTAACTTTGACATGAGTTTCCAGCAGTATAACCCGTCATGTCCAACACACATCATTTAATTAGTTTAGGTGAACAAATATACTACATATCGACGCACACGTGTTTGGGAAAATATTCTTATAACCATTTACTTTCCTGTTATGGATACGCTGTTTACATGCCTTATAGAGAAAGTTAAGTCCAGACTATTATTCATTATACCTTAATTTATTAATCTCCGGAATAAGGCGCTAGCTTTATATCTACATGAGTATGTTTGTCAACATTTAACTGTTACGAGAGTGGGATAGATAGGTCATAATTGTAGCTGCTTGTTATAAGTTATAGCTTTCCTCACGCATATTGAATTTGCCACACTCCTATTTCACCAACAATGCAAAGTATACTTATCTAGCAAAGTATACTTTGAGGGAGCAATCATTTATTTTTCCCGAAATGCACTATTTCATATAGAACTAACGACTGAATATATTTGATGATTAAAAGGAAGCAGAATTATTATACTGAATGTATTACATTATCACAGCCAAAATGGTGACTTGGTGTGGTATGGATCTGGCACCAGCTCAAGTTATTCCAAGTTCAGGGCTGAATATTTTTATTTTCTTACTAAATATTCCGTTCTGGTTTTGGGACCCCTCATGGCGATGATACGGCAGAGTAAATACGGGATTGACCCCGTTGACCAGGCCGTAAATGATCTTAGCTGTTGATAGGCCGTTAAACACCTATAAATCAAATATATTGCGGTGTTTGCAAACAGAGTAGATCCAGATGAGCCGGCTCGCTCGTAGACCTTAACAGTTGACAGGCCGATAAACATGTCAAACACATTTAAATACATAAATAAATGATGTTTCTGTAAATGAAAGTAAAAGTTTACCGACTATCTGACAATTTTTGACGTCCTTACTTGACCATACATGTGTATGGTACGGAATAATCTATTTAGTACATTCAATTTGGTAAAACAGAGTGCCATTGCAATATGTTGATCAGTTTTCTATATTGCGTCGTTGTATTCAATTAGAACTACATGTTTGTTTTCTATTTGAAAGAAATACTTAAATTACAACTACCGGCACAATGTGCTACACAACCGCCTGCGTTAATCTTGTCCCGATTATCAACGTTTCCCAGCATATATTGGTAATGCCAATTTTCTTGCTTTCTAGCACAATATGCAATTATTTTGAAATAAAGAAATTGACAAATATTGACAAGGCCAGTTTCAATATAATACATTCCGACAACCCACGTATTTGTTAAATTACTTCCATACAAAATCTGCTAAACTGTCACTTTAACTCTTTGCATGCTGGGAAACTTGTGGGCTATAAATAGTTCAAGACTAGCGGACAGAAATTCATCATATTTTCTTGTATTTCTCCCCGTAAATATCATGAATATGTCTTGGAATTTCATCAGAATTGAGTCCTCAGGACTCAATTCTAATGAAATGTCAAGACATATTTACAGGGAGAAATAAAACATACACTCCTAATTCGCTTGGCAAATATTTTCGCCGCTAGCATGCAAAGAGTTAAATAATGTCACAACTTTGTATAATTATATAGCATCTTTGTAGATCCTACTAATTAATCGTCTCATAATTATTGGCATCATAGACGGTTATCGAAGATAAGACAAATACAATTGTTTGTAATTACTAAATTATGAATGCACCAACGGGTATGCAACTACAGTGTAGTTGTAATGAGAACAGCCGCAAAAATCATTTTGGTAACTGGCGCATGGACGTACAAGCCCTTACAAAGTTATACAGAAATAACGTCACCAAAGTGTGTTATCTCACATCACTTTGCATACTAAATCTCATTATCGTGTGTTACGTTTTAACTTTTAGATGTCAGAGACAATATCATAAATAACCCGAGTTTTCGTTCTGCAAGTTCGATTCTATGTATTGAATAAGCCCAACATCACACATTGAATGCACACCTATCCACACTACGTGGTATCTGCGGCGGAATCGCGTACATATTTATTACAGGATTGTATTATGATTTAATACAGTATATTATTAATCTGCCAACCACATTTTCTGTAATCAAAATGTTTACCAGACAGCACGTATGCACAGTAAAACCCTCTAAACCAGATATGTATTGAAGCACTCATATACCCGAATTACAGTGGAACCTCTCTAAACCGGACACCATGGTGCCCTCCTATGGGGCCGTCCCAGGGTGTCCGGTTTGAAGAGGTTCCACTGTACATGTACTGGCAGTTCACAAGCTCGACTGGTTACAAATGCCATAAGCCCCATTTCTTCAGTCGCAACGACATATAAGCAACATATTTCATGAACATAATTGCATACACTACAATATCTTTGTGCTAATATTGTGCTATTGTCAATTCGTCCGTTGTAAAGTTTTAAGTCAACATGCCAAACAAATTCTATTCAATATACGAGTATACAATTATTGGCTCAAACTTTGGCGAAACGAAGCTCATCGACTTTGCAACCAGTTTATAACCAGACCAGCCATCGCTTCCTAAGTCTGATCTGGGTCTACTCTACACTATACACACCGGAGACTACATGTCAGTGTAGTAACGGTGCTCGGAACCAGCTCATGATACTGTATTTCAATGTTCGAAGTTAATATTGTATCTTGCGTGCGGGACAGTACTCCTCTCATACAGTTGACGTTCTGTCTGTATATGACATTGTTGTTGAATGGACGTAGACTCCCAATCAATCAATTATCTTTCACACAAAAGTGGGTGATTGGTCGGGCGAACGCGATGGCGTAAATTAACGTTATGGGGTCCTCCTTATAGGAATCACGATTTGTCTGGTTTTTATCATTGACTCTTTTGTTACCTGGGAGTTGAATTGGGTTACTGCCCATTATAAAAGTAGTAAAATTATCACTGATCCTACAGCTTTTGGGAGGGGGCCAAGTGATTCTGGTGTGGCGAGGACCTGGCATCAGATCAGGATTATTCTGATTTCAAGGCTGAATATATATATTTTGTTATTGTAAATATTCAGTCTGATTTTGGGAGCCCTCCCCCCCCCCATTTGTACATGTACATGTACTTATGTACTTGTACAGGTAATATAAGGTATATACTAAACCCATTAACCCGGCTTTAAATGGCCTTAGCTGTTGATAGGCCGTTAAACCCCTACAAACAAACATTCACACCAACGGGTTATTTTGTAATTATATAACGTTGCGTGTTCGTTGTTAAAGATCTATGCTGGTAAGAAAGTGAAGTGTGTCCACTGTATGTGAGTTACGCTTATGGGGTTTGCGACCCGTGTAGTTCCAGATCAGCCTGTGCATTCTTGGTAGTCTGATCAGGATCTGTACTGTTCCCCATTCCATCAATGAAACTCTCAGCATGATTCTAATAAGACTGCTGTTGACTGCAACTAAAGGAACCCCATTTTCATATAGCATGTATAATGCGCGTACAATAATAATTGAAGGGGTGAGTGGAATAAGAGGGCTACATGTAACTCCCTCTTATTCCACTAGGGGCAGTTTCACTAAACTTCGTACGACTGAAATGTTCGTAAATGCAAAATTATGATAGTCTGTAAAATCTACATTAACAACGTTTTCGTGTTAACAATTATTGAATTTGCATTTATTGAGCATAGGATGCATATGCAGCCTATGCTCAATAAATGCAAATCTAATCAATAAAAATTTCCAGACGATTCTAAACTTGCACTTACGAACATTTTAGTCGTACGAAGCTTAGTGAAACGGCCCCGAGATTCCTTCATTTACTGTGGAATGTCTGCTAAACGGAACTGCCGGGGTATCAGAAAACTATTCGTGTATGTACACAACAGCATCAGTTAATCTTGCCCAGATTGGAACATCTGTTGGCAACTCGCAATCAAGCAGTTTGATTAGCTGAGCCTGAGCTGTAACTCAGCTCAGCTCAGTCTCAGTCAATTAGAGCAGTTATACATGTAAACAAGTAAGGTTTTCGCAAAATGTGAGAAAAATGTCTGTTTCTCGTATCTGTTTCATTCATGATGTATGTTCATAGCTTTACGACATTAACGAAGGGCATAATATACATGTACGTGACCAACCATGACAACAATCGGTGTTATTGATGAGATACACCCGTTTGTTCTTCATTATATGACACAAGACATGGCGTGATCCGTTTCTACCTGAAATAGTTACATGTAGTGTATTCATCGGGTTTCCGTTGATAATCTATTTCATCGATTTGTTCGAAACTTCCGGGTAATATATGAATCGAAACCAACGTGCACACGCGCGGATCCAGGATTTCGGGCTGGGGAGGGGCGTAACTTGCTAGGGGTGTCCGGGGGGCATTCCCCCCCCCCCCGGAAAATGTTTGAAATCTACATCGCATTTCCTGCGTTCTGGCGCATTTTGGAGCAGATTTGTACACTAATCTATTTCTGGACTGGCTGTGCAATGCTGTGAGCGCGCGGTTGGAGATTCACTGGTAGTAATCAGTCATGTGACTAACCTGTTAACCGTACAAATGTAGTTAAATTCCAGCCATGACAGTTGTACTGTCCAGATTGGCTGCACAAGTAGCTACGTACCCTTTGTCATCCAAACACACAGGTAAGCTTACATACAGACCCCCGACTGAGGAAAGGTACGTTACGGCAATGGAAATATTTGTCATCTTGGACATTCACTCAGTATGATTATAATCCGACCGTTTTGCTGATAGCTGTCTTATATTTAAGTGTAGGAATTGGCTCAGAGGCCTTCCAAACCCGGGCATATGAGCCCAGAAAATGTGTCAAGCCAATGGCCATGGGCTCGTTTTTCTTTCCGAATTAGTATAGTTGCTATGCAGTCGAAATGTGTGCTTTAAACTAACGACGTTATGGGATGGTTAATTTCACGTAGCTAGCTCATTCTCCTACCGCACTGTGCCAGTATGTCAGAGTTTCGTTATAGTATTCCTTATATATTTAAGGGTGGGAATTGGCTCGATGACCTTCCATACCCGGACATATAAGTCCATAAAAGCCGAATTTTTAAGTGTTTTATGTGATATATGTATGTGCAGGGCGGACAGATGTGTATAAATGTGTGCCGAAATGGGACACTGCTTAGGTCCAATACGGTCCTGTAATTCCGCGCAGTGTCCCGGTGCACGGGAGGCGGGAAGAAGAGAGGGGGTAACTGGGTAGAACCTGGCACCGGTGATGCAGAGCAAAATGGGTCCCAGGTAGAACCAATCCACCCCTGGCGGCACTTGACACACAAGTTGGTGCCATATAATCGGTAAAGACATGTGACACTCATTCACCGAGCTGCAACAGCCCGGCTGTGCCTCAGCAAGCCGGGGCCGGAAGCAGGCAGATGAGAGCAGCATTCAGTTGAGCACGAGTATAACCTAGCGATGATATATTATACTGACCCGGAGTTTTATTCCAGCGAGTTCGAATATGATAAAAAAAAGCCTATCAGACGTCGCATGTTGCGGTGGTAATACGCGGGATCAGTGGCACCCGGCGGTTCGTGTTACCCGGGTCCGTCAAGTGCCACCGTACCACCGCTACCACACCACAGCCTAATATAGTAAGAATACTTGGATGCGATTACTAATGGCGATTACTGATGGTGCATACTTGTGGCAAACTCGTAATCTGTTTGGGACCACTTTCTAACACCACGTTCTCTAACAACACTTTATCTAGCACCACCAAAGTAACTGCGGATGGAAAGAAATCGGTTCCCCAGACCAGTTTCGTTATAGCATGTGCATAAGTATTTAAATATGTTTACGCATCATTGACAAGCATAAGTGTTCTGACCCCAGGGACGTGGACGCATGAGTCACTTCACAACGGCACGCGATTATGTATTTATCAACACAATATTATATTTGTAAAAATGTAAAGTTTATAAATCTGCGTGCATTCCTATACCGCCTGCGTATAGCCCAAGACTAGTTGAGGCTGTGACTGGAGAAATGGTGCTTATGGGTGTTGCTACCAGTGTAGATCCAGATCATCCTGTGCATCCGCACAGTCTGATCAGGATCTGCACTGTCTGCCATTTCATCCATGAAACACCCGTCATGTAGAACAATATATTCCACGATTTCAATCCGCTTACTGGGTCGCTCCCTTCACTTAGTGAAGTAACATCGTACGTAGCGGTTTGCGTCGTATTTACTTGACTACCCGTCATGCTGCCAACAAGTACTATAGATCATTATCAAGTTCCAGGAGTGTGCTATTTGATTAGGAGCTACACTGGTCACAATTCCCATGATAAGACCCATTTCTCCAGTGACATTTACGTTTTATGTTATATATCTAATACTGTATGCAGGGGCGGATCCAGGATTTATATCTAGAGGGGCGTGCGTGGATTCTCAATTGTAATGAAACATACACCGTCGTCAACTTTCCTAGTTGCGAACAGTAACTCTTGAATCTACTCCCGTACCGTCTGGAGTAGGTTGCAAGAGTGTGTGTTCACTACAACTTTCTTAAATGCAAACACTTTTTTATGCATTTTTTCTCATTTTTCATATATGTTGTTACCACTCAATTGAACCGTCTCAACGAGACGGATCAATTGAGTGGTAACAACATACATTTTGGTTAAGAAATAAGAAAAGCAATCGGCTCTTTCCACATAAATAAGTGGGTTGACAACTGAACTCGGCAAATGTTCAAGGGCGCGTACGCCGGACACGCCCCCGCCTGGATCCGCCTATGGTATGTGTGTATCTGACCAGGATCTGCATTGTTCCCTATCAAATCAATGAAAAACTCTTCATGCTTCTAACAAGCAATACATATCGCTATCAGGCTACAAGTACAAGAGTGCGCTATTTGATCAGTAGCTACACTGGTCACAAGTCTCATAAGCCCCATTTCTCCAGTCACAGCCACAAATACCGAGAGGTACATTTTCTCATCCGATAATTCAAAATGTTGTTACATGTAGCACCTGCCGGCGACGGTCAACAGCGACCAAGTGTAGAATGTAAAACACGATAGAGATTGGCGGATTTCAAATCACCTCAATTATCATTTGTTTGTGATGAAATTTCCGCTGGAATTGTACCGCTGGAATTGTATACGAGTTAGTTTTCATCACTGATTACAGGTGTCACGGTTGTGAAAGCACGGACGGACGGACGGACGGACGGAAGGACGGACGGACGGACGGACGGACGGACGGACGGACGGACGGACGGACGGACGGACGGACGGACGGACGGACGGACACCCGTGACGAAAACAATATACCCGTTTTTTTTTACAAAAAAAGTGGGTATAATAAATGAGATAATATCATACACTGGCACATTTATACTGGCACTGGCGCGTAGGTATGAAGGTGAAAAAGTGTTTCGAGTTACGAGGGAAAAATGGGAAATTCTGAGTCCGAAAGGGGGAGATAATCCATGATGGAGGGTCGGATCAAAAATCCAAATTCACTTTGCGCATCTGCACATGATAACGAAGCTACATACCAAATATCAGGCGCGTAGGTATGAAGGTGAAAAAGTTTTTCGAGTTACGAGGAGGGAAAATGGGAAATTCTGAGTCCGAAAGGGGGTGGAGATAATCCATGATGGAGGGTCGGATGAAAAATCCAAATTCACTTTGCGCATCTGACATGATAACGAAGCTACATACCAAATATCGGCAGCGTAGGTATGAAGGTGAAAAAGTTTTTCGAGTTCGAGTTACGAGGAAAAAATGGGAAATTCTGAGTCCGAAAGGGGGAGAGTAATCCATGATGGAGGGTCGGATGAAAAATCCCAAATTCACTTTGCGCATCTGCACATGATAACGAAGCTACATACCAAATATCAGGCGCGTAGGTATGAAGGTGAAAAAGTTTTTCGAGTTACGAGGAAAAAATGGGAAATTCTGAGTCCGAAAGGGGGAGATAATCCATGATGGAGGGTCGGATGAAAAATCCAAATTCACTTTGCGCATCTGCACATGATAACGAAGCTACATACCAAATATCAGGCGCGTAGGTATGAAGGTGAAAAAGTTTTTCGAGTTACAAGAAACGTGACGGACGTACGGACGGACGTACGGACGTACGGACGTACGGACGGACGGACACCCGTGACGAAAACAATATACCCGTTTTTTTTTACAAAAAAAGTGGGTATAATAAACGTGGATGCATGTGGTTCATAATTACCATGTCAATTGTTGTTACATGTAATAAAGATTCATTAAAAAGAAAAAGAAAACATAAAAACTAATATTTAAAAAAAAATATATATATATATATATAATGGCCAAAGTGAGGATCGAACGCATGCAGTGCAAAATTAAAATCAAGTGCCACCGTTGGCCGCCAGTTTACCCACTGCTCCAGTATGAGAAACTGTTTTGTCAATCGCAATATATCGATCATGACTATAGCGACGCGCCATAATAAACAGGGAAATACCTACAGGAATTCCATGTTTGTTTATACACCAATGTTTATATAAACAAAGCATGTTTATATAAACAACGCATGTAAACAACGCCATGTCAGGCTGGTATACTTATAGTTTATGTTTTTGAATCTGAACAGCATGTAAACTTGTAGCAGTATATACATCTTATTTTATATGTTTGCGTGTATGTACGGTATGCCATGCCAAAATGACTATTTAAATTTAGAGATAATGACAATTATTTATTTGCTAATATGCACACTATTTCTACAACAACCAAACAAAAACACCATCGAAATTAAACCATCAAAATTGTCTCTTTGGAATGTAACTGAGAGCGGCGTAGACTCTGACCCGTCTGCATAGATGTACAGACTGGCCAGAGCCGTCAGCGTTCATAGAATCCGCTTTTCACGGCGCTTAGCATACACCCAAACATTAATTTTCACATATTTATACATGTTTGTTTACTGTCCCCATGTCTACCCCCGCCCCCGCCCCCCACCCCCTGTCAACATTATATATGACATAAATACGTTACATTGCCAACCATGTCTACACACCTACATAGATTATCAATTTCAGTCATGTTGTTACCTTGTAACCTGACTTTAAATACAAGTATGTTCTGTTCTGTTCTGTTCTGTTCTGTTCGGTACTGTCCGTCAACATGTTAAGGAAACACGGTTATCGCCCCTGATATCAGTGTGGAAATAATGCCAGTCAATACGTGGGGTAATGGTGAATGTATTTATTTTGCCAGAAAAGATCGCAGATAATGTCTGATATAAAGAACAGTTTGTGCCTACTGAGTGGGCATGTACCTTTAAACTAGTTCACATATTTCAGTTCTGCTGCCAGTGAAGTAATTGGGGCTGTGGACTGGAAAAAACATTGGGTTGGGCTTATGACCTTTTTTTTGCGACCAGTGTAGATTGTGCGACCAGTGTAGACC
The DNA here is from genome assembly GCA_029237695.1 of Conchocele bisecta. Taxonomy (NCBI): domain Eukaryota; kingdom Metazoa; phylum Mollusca; class Bivalvia; order Lucinida; family Thyasiridae; genus Conchocele; species Conchocele bisecta. Next base: position 42,602 of record JAQRGA010000093.1, on the reverse strand, counting down.
CAGATCAGTCTGCGCATTCGCGCAGCCTGATCTGGGTCTACACTGGTCGCCATTTAGTAATTTAGTCATTGATGTATCCGTTACGCTTCAAAAACAGTATACATGTACATATACAGTCAAACCTATGAATAAAGGCCAGCAATGGGAAGTACAACATCCGGCCTTTGTTCACAGGTGGTCGTTATTCGCATGGTCATTTATATAGTAATTGTGCTATTGGGACATCAAAATTGTGGCCTTTACCGCCAGGTAATTGCTATTCAGAGGTGGTCTTTATCACAGGCTCGACTGTATATCCATACCAGGCTATAAGCGTGTGTTAGCATATATATCAGAGGCTAGACTGGTCACAAATTCCGTAAGCCCCCATTTCTCCGGTCACACCCACGATTATGATACTTTGTATATGTGAGATGAGTGGCTATGTTGACGAATACCTCTCTTTCAAAACCTGAACACATGAAGTAAGTGTCCTATTCAAATTCAATACAAAGAGTACATAAATGTTAAATGCTTCAAATTAACTATGCTCATTTGAAATCGGTCTCATGAAGTTGCCTTGTATTTTCGACATGTGTAACGGCAGGGCTGTACAAATAGGGACGCCCGACGCCCGGGACAAGTCACTATTGCCCTCGGGCAAGTGGGCCTGGGCCCAAATCTTGTCCCGGGCAAGTCCCTAAAAAAAAAAAAAAAAAAAAAAAAAAAAAAAAAAAATTTTTTATTTTCTTTCTCAAGTGTAAGACATGATTGTACCTAGCGCATATTAATGTTCACTCTTTCTACATTTTTTCATTCAAACATCCCTCTAACAATATTTGTCTCAATATTTCCCAAATTTTAATGTTGTTTACAAGTCATCTACATCAGTGACAGTGATTCCATGCATTTTTGTGTGTGTAATTACCTGTTTCCTCAGCAAAAAAAATCTGTGTAGGTCACATACAATCTACTGTTGACATTAACAGTGGCGGATCAATCTCGAGCAAATGTTGGTCAAAAGCTTGTGTGAGCAATTGTTTCTTGTTGCCATGCCGACTTTAAATAATAAATGTGTATTGTATCCAGACTAGTACCACACCTTCAGATTTTTTTTCTATGCAAACTGAAAAAAAATGTGCTCGCTTCGCTCGCAATATTTTTTAAACATTTACTACAAATATATATATATGTAAGCATTTTGTAATACTCCTGTGTAATATAAATGTTGACGAAGAATGTAACCCAAAGCTAATGTCAGTTTCACAAGGACATTTGCGTATCCTTCAACTTTGGCGAAAAGCCGCGAAATACTGGATATATAACATATTTTTCAGGACAGGTCAGGGCAAGTCACTTTTTGGGGGGGGGGCGTTTATTAGCCACCATTAAAAAAAAAAAAAAAAAAAAAAAAAAAAAAAAAATTGTTTTTTAAAATTGTTTTTTACCAAGGACCGCCAATTTCAAACACAAATAAGGATTTAAGGATTATTTGTGTTTGAAATTGGCGGTGGGGGGGGGGGGGCCTTTATTAGGAGGGGGGCGTTAAGCCAAGGTTATACGGTATGTATGTGACGTTGACCTCGAGATCAGCAGGGATTTGTCACAGCATATGAAATATTAAGTATTTTCCATGAAAGAAATAGAAGTTATAACATATTTCTCTGATGTTAAGTTTTGTAAAGAGACTAAGTATGTGACCTTGACCTTGGGATCAGCGGGGGTTGGACACTCGTAGATTTGTGACAGCATGATAGTACAACTTAGAGGAATGCACAAGTGAAATAATAAGAATTTTCAATTGAAGGAAACAATAGGAATGTTATAACTTATTTCTTGTTATGTTAAGTTTTGTAAATAGTAGTTTTGGACCTTGACATTGGGATCAGCGGGGGTTGGACGGTCATGGATTTTGCACAGCATGGTAGTAGAGTCTTACAGGAATGCATGTGTGAAATATTAAGCATTTTTAGATGAAGGAAATAGAAGTTATAACAATATTTCTCTGATGTTAAGTTTTGTAAAGAGACTAAGTATTTGACCTTCACCTTGGGATCTGCGGGGGTTGGACGGTCGTGGATTTGGCACAGCATGGTAGTAGAGCCTTACAGGAATGCATGTGTGAAATATTAAGCATTTTAGATGAAGGAAATAGAAGTTATAACAATATTTCTCTGATGTTAAGTTTTGTAAAGAGACTAAGTATTTGACCTTGACCTTGGGATCTGCGGGGGTTGGACGGTCGTGGATTTGGCACAGCATGGTAGTAGAGCCTTACAGGAATGCATGTGTGAAATATTAAGCATTTTAGATGAAGGAAATAGAAGTTATAAGAATATTTCTCTGATGTTAAGTTTACGGACTAAGTAATTGACCTTGACCTTGGGATCTGCGGGGGTTGGACGGTCGTGGATTTGGTACAGCATGGTAGTAGAGCCTTACAGGAATGCATGTGTGAAATATGAAGCATTTTAGATGAAGGAAATAGAAGTTATAACAATATTTCTCTGATGTTAAGTTTATCCGGACGGACGGACGGACGGACGCACAGACGGACGGACGGACGGACAACCTGACTCCAGTATACCCCCCCTCAACTCGTTGCGGGGGGTATAATAATATATTTGTTTAGCTTATTTGTTTCATTTATGTAATAGTTACTGCCCTAATCGAGGTGTTCATGTGTTTGAACAACCTACATGTGCCTATGGAACACCGATCAGCGAAGCGGCGAGGTGTTTCATGGGCGCTTGTATGTTGTTTAAACACATGAACACCTCGATTAGGGCAGTAATTAACTGGCTTACACATCTACTTACTGACAACCGTTGGCTAGTATTCAGTGGAAATTTCGAATTTCCATTTGACATTAAAGGAATTGTCTCTACAGTTATGACAGCCGATCAATAACATCCATGTACGCATGCTGTCAGTGGGATTATACGTGTCCTATTGACACATGTCTCATTATTATTTGTGTTTGATGTCTAACTTATACGTATACGAAGCAAGCACTCAATATGCTGTATAATATGCATGGGAACATGCTTGCATAAATCATAAATTCACAGAGAATACCAAGCTAGTGTAGTTTGAAATAATAGTTTATCAGGCAAGACTGTGCCGTTTCCGAGCCGAGCCTCACTATCTTGATATCGAAAGACACTAGACTAGACTTTTTTTAACGTTTTATGCTAGCCAATAATCAAATTTAAAACAGTTTTCGTTGAAAAGAACGCCGACTTGTTTACGTTACGTGCCTGATTAGTCTGACGTCGTTCGGTAAGGTCATGTGACGTGCTTCGCAGGGTGTCCAACTTAGATAGGTACCACTGTAACAATAAATGGCAGCGCTGAGCGAAGATTATGCCCTCGTTGTTTGTCTTGGTAATAATAAAAAACACAAGTCCTCGGTGACCTTGACCTTGGGCGGTCGTACCGGGACCACCAAATGCAGCTCGAAGACGCGTTTGCTGCGCCATATTTCATCAAAATCCGTTGCATATTAAGGAAAATATCAAATAATACTTACTTTGGAGTGGGCAAGCTTTCAACACTTTCAGCCACTGTTGTTGTTGTTATAACCACGTGATCATGCGCCTTGTTTATGGACCTATAGTGTTTGTTAAATGCAGGACAGATGCTTCAATGACTGAACGGCGAGCAATGTAGATCCAGATCAGACTGCGTAGTCTGGTGGATATACAATGGTCGCAAATACCATAAGCCACGTTTCTCCAGTCAGCGTCAGATATGTGCCATTGGAAGGTACAGTGAAATCTCTCTAAACGAGATACCAAGAAACGTAGTTACGAGATACCAAGAAACGTAGTCACTTGTCCGGGACAAGTGGCTGAAAAATCAATTTGTACAGCCCTGAACGGTATAGCCGTATATACAGACAACGAAGTGACCTTGTATTTTCGAAATGTGTAACGGTGTAGCCGTATATACAGCCGTATATATTTCCCATAGGAAAATAGTTTTTAGCAATAAAATCAATATTTGACAGAATTTCATCAAATAATATTTTTTTGAGAGGGTGACTTTTTTGTTATTGATGAAAAAGTACTTTCATTTAAACATTTTTAAGATTTAATGTGTCTAATGGCCAAAAGTTCGTCGGCATAAAAACGTGGAACAGACAATAGTATAGAAATTTGGTTGTATGCAGAGGGATGGGCTGTGGCTGTGATGGAATATGGAATACATGCCTCCCATGCTGAAGCTTCCGAAACAAAGAACACCTCGATTAGGGCAGTAATTAACTGGCTTACACATCTACTTACTGACAACCGTTGGCTAGTATTCAGTGGAAATTTCGAATTTCCATTTGACATTAAAGGAATTGTCTCTACAGTTATGACAGCCGATCAATAACATCCATGTACGCATGCTGTCAGTGGGATTATACGTGTCCTATTGACACATGTCTCATTATTATTTGTGTTTGATGTCTAACTTATACGTATACGAAGCAAGCACTCAATATGCTGTATAATATGCATGGGAACATGCTTGCATAATCATAAATTCACAGAGAATACCAAGCTAGTGTAGTTTGAAAAAATAGTTTATCAGGCAAGACTGTGCCGTTTCCGAGCCGAGCCTCACTATCTTGATATCGAAAGACACTAGACTAGACTTTTTTTAACGTTTTATGCTAGCCAATAATCAAATTTAAAACAGTTTTCGTTGAAAAGAACGCCGACTTGTTTACGTTACGTGCCTGATTAGTCTGACGTCGTTCGGTAAGGTCATGTGACGTGCTTCGCAGGGTGTCCAACTTAGATAGGTACCACTGTAACAATAAATGGCAGCCCTGAGCGAAGATTATGCCCTCGTTGTTTGTCTTGGTAATACTAAAAAACACAAGTCCTCGTTGACCTTGACCTTGGGCGGTCGTACCGGGACCACCAAATGCAGCTCGAAGACGCGTTTGCTGCGCCATATTTCATCAAAATCCGTTGCATATTAAGGAAAATATCAAATAATACTTACTTTGGAGTGGGCAAGCTTTCAACACTTTCAGCCACTGTTGCTGTTGTTATAACCACGTGATCATGCGCCTTGTTTATGGACCTATAGTGTTTGTTAAATGCAGGACAGATGCTTCAATGACTGAACGGCGAGCAGTGTAGATCCAGATCAGACTGCGTAGTCTGGTGGATATACAATGGTCGCAAATACCATAAGCCACGTTTCTCCAGTCAGCGTCAGATATGTGCCATTGGAAGGTACAGTGAAATCTCTCTAAACGAGATACCAAGAAACGTAGTTACGAGATACCAAGAAACGTAGTTACGAGATATACGAGATACCAAGAAACGTAGTTACGAGATACCAAGAAACGTAGTTCTGAGTACATAACTCTAATTACATTTCATTATATTACATTGCCTATAAAGTGGAAAATGTGCAGCTATAAGAAACGTAGCTGCGCGTTTTCCGCTTTATAAACTTATAAACTTCCGTTTTATAAAGGCTGTACTATATCGCTACACCACGCTTCACAGTAAAAATGTGCGTAATAGCATTTGCACTTCGCGCACTAAGATATAGAAAAACCCTGCAGTGTGTTGACGTTCATACTTCGCTATATTGTTCAGAACAAAAAGAAACGTAGCTGCACGTTTTACGCTTGATAGGCATTTTTTGCTCTATACTTCTCCACCATAACTCAAATGTAATTATATGTAATGTAATGTAATTAGAGTTAGGTACTCACAACAACACTAAACGTAGACAATTTAATCTTTATTGGATTCGCTGTGACGAACATTCATATGGAACCCATATAAACCGGATACCGATAAAATTACACCGATAAATCTTGATACGTTTATCTGCCATTGATATCTGATGACGGGGTATAGTCATCATCTCAAAACACACACGCTTGATTGTTCGCATGTCTGGTGAATTACAGTGGAACTTATCTAAGGCGATCACAGTGGTGCCCCCATCGAATTAGAGAGGCTGCACTACATGTTACAGTGGAACCTATCTAAATCGGACACCCTGGGAGGTCCCCAGGGTGTCGGGTTTAGAGATGTTTCACTGTAATTCCGATGTAAGAGCGCTGAACAACACGCCTGTGTTCATAGCCATCATGAACACCGATAAAAATCAGCGATGGTTGACAGTAAGTGAAACCGGTCATAATTTAACACATCGATGTCGCAAGGGTGTTCGGTTTACAGAGATTCCAATGTATATTCATTATTGTCTTTACACTGCGTAGAAACGACGAGACGAAATGTCCCTAACGAGCCACCATATAAATACCTGAAACTGACTTACCTGGTTGGAAACAACAGCAACGTCCAGACAAATTCACATATATCAACACAGTAAAACTTAGAATTTTAGTCTCATGTCCACAATATACATTACCCAAATCAGAGACAATGCGTCACTGTCAAGTTATTCAGGCCCAGGAATAACGTATTGTCCTATTGTCCACGTGTATTGTACTACTGAACAATGTACGTCTGCTTGCTTCGTTTTTGTGTCAAAGGGCCGTTCTAGTCGGAGGCGTGTAAATAATATAAAGCAAATACACACACAGTCCAGATTTGCAGATTAAACGCGTCTAAATTCATATGAGCCGCTTCGATCAAATGTCGCAGTGTGGAGCGTCATTCCAACAAAATCAATGTTATGATCGGGACAAATTTAGTGTGTAAATTACTGACTTGGTTATAGTGCCAGTGTGCAGCTATGCAAAATACATGTACGTACGCCATGATGTTTTTTCATGGGCGGATCCAGGATTTCAGGTTCTGGGGTGGGGGGGGGGGGGGGCGGGACTTCTTAAAGGTGCACGCCCACTCATTGGGCATAAACTGTTCTTTATGTCAGAGACATTTTCAAACGAAAATTTCCACACTGTTATCAAGGGCGATAACCGTGTTTCCTTAAAATGTTAACGGACATTACTATTTATTCTCTGTATTTATTTTTGATGTGCAATGATCATACTTATCTGTCTAAAATATTATTGTGTTCAGGTGACGCATTTAATTAGCATAAATAATTAAAAAATATCATGCCTCATTTGCATATGAAAATAGCCCGATACATGTACCACCGCGCGTCACTATCAATAAAATAAATATTACTAAATGATTATATCTGTATTCCGGGCACTAGTAGATTTTAGACCTGGTGGAATAGTGACAAAATTGTTCACTTATTTAATTCCTATAAAGAACAGTTTGTGCCTATTGAGTGGGCATGAACCTTTAATTGAAATAGTTTACTATATTTTCGAACTAGCACCGTTTGTTCGTCGACCAAGCGGAGCTGGGGAGACTGCTAGGTGGGTCCGTCGGTATGCCCTCCCGAATAATTTTGATATCTACACCCCATTTTGCTGCGCTATGGCGCATTTTAGAGCAAACATAGAGAATAATAGGTTAGTGCCGTGAATGGGAAAAATATCTGGCAAGGCTCAGGAAACGGGATGGGCGAGGCTCTGCCGAGCACATCTCGTTTCCGTGCCGCGCCAGATATGGCACATACTATTCTATTTATCCCGTCAACACCTACACATAGCTGTAAAAGGCAATATAAATAACCCCAGTCACCGCACATATTCATACGCAGTGTTTAGGTCGTATTGACAGGATATCAAAAATGTTTCATGGCACATACGCACTGTGTTTATTCGCTAACTTTTAGGGGGGGGGGGTGGGGGGGGGGGGGGGGGGGGGGGGGGTCGGGCGCCAGGTTTTCCCCTATGTGAATCCGCCCTTGTTTTTAGCATGGCTGTTTTTTAGTCTACACAGGCGCTGAATGTACTTTTCTGAAACACAACAAAACTAAATTGCACATTTAATTTTAAAATTAATTATTCCCGACGAGAGAATATACTGCCGGTATTTTTATCGGACAGGTTCTAACAATTATACGATCATGTATGTTACTATCTCCACATTTTCCCAATTATATTCTGACCTAAATTCTGAAATAATTACAATATATCTTTCTGACGACACATGTCTATAGAGGATATTCCATCGTACATTTTGAATAGCGGGACATAATACACAAGTGTGTGTCGGCTTCCGCGTAAGCAACGAGTGAGCGTAGCGAACGAGTTGCTTGCCCGGACGCCGGCGGACACGAGTGTATTATTTCCGCTATTCAAACATGTACGATGGAATATCCTATTTATTACACTTCCACGGCGGATATATATGCACAGTTAGTCTATTTTTGAGATTATAATCAATGAATTGCGATGTGCAGCATGAATAGTTATACAATGGCGTGTTTTTTCGCGTTTTGACGTTACGTTACGTTGTGTGATGTCAAATGTGAAGTCATGTAAACTTTTTGAAATCCAATTGACGCAGCTGTTTCTATGAACCAGATATATTTGAGTGCATGTTTGGAATGTGTTCAATTACATTAACATTCTAGATTAGTGGAGACACTTTCCAAATTTTCAAATAACTTTATTTTGACTGTAATACAAATAAAGCACTGTGTATGGTAGCTCGTGGTTTCCAAGACAACAGGCGCGCAGTTACGGGTGTTCTCTTCACGGTGTATTATGTGTAAGGAGTTGATTACGTGTTTTCTCTCACAGCCAAACCTGCGCAAATAATTTGTAAGAGTGTAATAAATGAATCTATTATGGCGATGGTGGCAAATTACGAAGCCACTGGTCGGCTAATTATAGATTTAAAATCCATAGTTGTGCGTTTGTTTTGTTCACTACATGTACATATCAAAAAGTGAGATAAAACAAAAAGTATTAAATATAACAAGTGTAATTATAGCCAGACACCCAATAGTTGCGTACCAAATCTACTACACGTCACAAGAAAACATGTCTTCATGGTTCAGTTTAAACATAATGTTATTAGATTTGGCTGTGACTGGAGAAATGTGGCTTATGGGATTTGTGATCAGTGTAGTTACTTATCAAATAGAACGCTCTTGTAGCCTGATATTGATATATATGTTTTGCTAGAAGTACGACGGGTGTTTTATTGATGGAATGACAAACAGGGCAGGCCATGTTGTTGTACAGTCCGTACCACAAATTGATCAAGGGCATTAACTCTACAGACAGTCCATTTATTTACGGGGTGTTTTCAAAAACTTCCAAAAAGTGCAGATCCTGATGAGACGGCTCGTTACGATATATACACTGTGTGCAACATCACAAATGAGTTATGTAGTGTTGGAAGGGTTAAATGTAAAATCGCACTGCAATGAATATATTTGTATGTGTTTAAAACGTGTATTAATTACATAAGTTTTAAACCGAAATTGAAACGTTTAATAGTGAATTGCAATTGCTTTTTGCTTGGCCTTGTGTCGAAAAGGTAAAACGCACTGGTAATTCACGTGTATGTATCTTTATGTGGCATGTTACTAGACACAGTGAATAGTAGTGTGTCTGGTGTCTGGTTGCGTAGTGTAAATCATGATAGCGGTTTTCTTTGTCACTGGTTGTTTTAACCCTATGCCGCCCAATACTAGAAACGGGAATATTCGTGTGCCTATGGTAGATCAGGATACATTTGTGACAGTGTATTTTAATCACACGATACTAGAAACATGAATACAGTAGAATCTCTCTAAACCGGACCCCTGGGAGGTCCACAGGGTGTCCGGTTTAGGGAGGTTCCACTGTAAATCAGACACATGACCACCCCAAAACATCTGTTCTTGTTTGCGATCGCGAACAGAACACCATCGGAGTTAAATGAGAATGAAACCCCTTAAAATTACCAACATACGAGTCTACATGGTGTCCAGTTTAGAGAGGTTCAATGTATAAGCACCAGTCCATTCAATGCTAACGACGAACACAGCCGTATATGCTTTACCTGTATACCTCGTAGATGTACATAATGTACTTGCAAATACAGGCATTGCCTTCAAACGTTAATCCAGTTATGGAGATGAACTTACCTGTTCAATAAACAGGCAACTTAGATCCAGTGTAGACACGTTGCACCTTATTACGGTTCTGTAATATTCACACAAAAATCGAGAATAGCAGAGCATTTGGGTATATATATGCGGCATTCGGTTAAGTTATATAGTTGTACCCGAGGGTCAAATTGTTCGTTTGATGGCTTATCTCTAGATAAGGTCATTTACGGCCGAACCGACGAGTTCGATCCAATATTTAACCTGCTGCATTGGCGGAAAAAATCAAAAATCAGAACGGAATATTTACATCGAGAAACTAGAAAATGTGTTCATAGAACACGGTTATTGTCCCCACATATCGGCTTTAATAATTTAATGAGGGCAAAATTTGCCGCATTTTCCGTATGATTCCTTTAATCAGCGAGTTGCCCGCATACTGTACAAGCTAATGTGAGAGAAACACATGTAGAGGGTTCTGGATCACATGGTTTCAGAACATATTGTGCTGATAACACAGTCCCAGATCCTTATCCGACTATAGGGGGAGAGCCAGAAGATCAGGCAGGAGTTATACACATTCTCCAGTAAGTCACAACTTGTAAGAAAAGATGGAGACAATAGAAGGACAGTCAGAAGTCAAAGGGGAACAAATAAGACGAATCAAGCAAACACAAAGCTATACACATGACAACAGCTCAGTGCTATCACTATAATTACAACCCAGCATCTACCACTTAATGAGCAGTCTCATCAGGATTTGCACCATTTGCAGATAGTTTCTTATTTCTAAAAGCAATACGTTTTTTTCCTGATAAATGGAATAGTGTGAAAAAGCTAGAGCAAGTGAGCAGAGGCTCACCGATACCCACGGCCGCTGCCTAGACAGATAAACAAAAACTTTAACGCAAATCTTACGGACAGACAGAAAGCAAAAACTATATACTCGTCGACATACATCATATGACGGGGGTATAATAACAGGGAAGTGTCTTTAAATAGACAATTACTTAGAAGGGTTAATACATTGAATAGAATGTGATTATTGATGTACACTAGACTATTAATGCAAACCTATCTAACCACATACAGGTTTCAACAATGATACTGAAGCATGGCTGAGTGACCCAGCTTTCATGACGATCCATCGTCATCAACACTTAGGTCATATGGACAAGGATAATTGTTGGCATAATTGCATCTGTAAACTTCCACAATTTACATTCTCTCATGCACAGGCAGTGAGTGCTGATATTTACTAATAAGCAAACATTATCCATAACCGTTTCAAAGTTGAAAAGCTGCTTCAGTTATTGTTTTAATGTCTCAGATATTCAATACTAGTCTGCAAATGATCTGTGTCGACCAACAAAACCTGATATTATGTAATCAAATTCCAATTGGTTTGTGTATTTCTTTACTACATACTCTACCACTGATATATGTGGCTGTGACAAGAGAAATGGGGCTTATGGGATTTGTTACCAGTGTAGCTCCTGGTCAAATAGCACACTACTGTAGCCCGACACAGATCTATATTGCTTGTTACAAGCATAAAGGGAGTTTCATTGATGGAATGGCGAACAGTGTACACGCTGATCAGACTGTGCGGATGCACATGCTGATCTGGATCTACACTGTTCGCAAAACCGATAAGCCTCATTTCTCCAGTCCCAGCCACATATTTACAAATAAGCAAAGAATATCCGTAATCATTTCAAAGCTGAAAAGTTTGATTTCGTTTTTTGCACGATAGGGTGTTCGTGGTCCAATGCTAGTTTGAACACGTCTGTGAGCAGTGTCAAACAACGGTAGACATGTAACAATATAAGACCGAAGAAAGACGTGGTTTAACCCTAACGCTGCTGAATTAAATTTTGTCGTCTGCTGTTTATTTTCTCTTCTCCAGTTTTCATCAAAACATGATTTGACAGCATTTAAGAATCATTTCCAATGGAAATGATTCTGAAGTGCTGTCAAACCATGTTTTTATTAAGAAAGAAGGCAAAGTATAAAGCAACAGCAGACGACAATGTTCGTGCTCAGCATTATAAAGGTTAACATTGTGTTGGTATTTGTATATAAAGGAGAGAAACAACAGATCACACACACCATGCCCGTTATCGAAGTGACAATACAGTGGAGGTGGCCAGGGTATCCGGTTTAGAGAGCTTCCACTGTAATTAAGCACTCCATGAACCGTATGTGTCACTTTCAATCATGAACAGAGTCGTTTCCGGTTTAGAGCGGCGCTAGACTAGTCTACTGTACTAGACTGGGAAGTATTTCTCCGTGATAATGACATTCAAGTGAAATCAACTGTATGGGATCAATAAGTCGATGTTCATATTACCAATTATATGCCACTATTTACGCATTAAATAACTTGAATTTGACATGGGTATCATACAGCAGCTTTAGAAGGGCGGACATGTGCAATTTCGCAAAATTCTTTTTCCATCTCGTTCCACGAGTTAGCTATCTCGTTCCCACGACATAGCATCTCGTAAATACCTAAAACTCTACATATACTATTCTCTATAGTTTTGGGCTCAGTTTATCAGTTAAAGGTACACACCCACTCAGTAGGCACAAACTGTTCTTTCTATCAGAGACATCATCTGAGAAATTTTCTGACAAAATAAACATTCATTCACCATTACCCCTCATATTAATTGGCATTATTATACATTTTATATCAGACGTACATTTTCACACTGATATCAGGGGCGATAACCGTGTTTCATTAAAATACTAAAGACATTACTATTTATTCTCTGTATTTATTTTTTGATGTGCAATGATCAGACTTTATAATCCGTTGAAAATATATTTTGTTTAGGTGACGGGCACTCGTATTTTTTAGAACTAGTGGAATAGTGACACAATTATACACTTATTTAATTCCCATTAATTTCCATAAAGAACATTTTGTGCACCTTTAATGGAAAATACGAATCAATACAGCAGCTAATATGAAATAGGTACTACCTATGACGGGCGACGTCCTACCAGTTATCCGGACAATCAGTTTATCGGACAAATGAAAACACCTGTTAATGAAGCGCATTCTTTTGATCCGATATTGCAACGAATACATATGGTGGCAGTGACCAGTTAGCCGCCAGTTTCGTATAATGGCACCGGTGAAATTTATAAATATTACACTTTCTGATGTTTAATGAATTTTTTGTAGTTGATTTTGTATTTTATTCAGATTTTACATCGTATTAATTGATGAATGCTCATTCCAGGGCCATCTGACCTGTTCCCATTGATTAGAAATGGGCAAATACGAATTGAGGGTATGTTGTGACAAAAGCTGATCAAAACAACAGATTTTTCTGGGAGTTTCAAACAAGAATTTATTTCAGAGAAAACTCATGGATGGGAACTGGTTTGCACCATGATAGTGCATTTGCCTCTGGATGATGATTGAGAACACATACAACATTCAATCTGTAGTTCCGCAAGTAGCGTGGCACGGCATGGTTTTAAAGTGAATATTTTACCTCAGAATTGGACAATTTTAAAGAGGCTGCACCAAGATATTTCACATTCCTGCATAGGTAAGGAGCACTAATAGAGCAGCATATTTGTGTTTATGTAAAAGCTTCTTGTGTGTCTAGGTCACAAATGTCGAAATCATATTGCTGTGTGCCTACTTATTTGGAATATTGAATTAAATACATACTGTCCGAGGGCGTAAAATTGATAATTTTAAATTAACTGGTCACTGCCCCCTTAAGGCAAAACATGATTTCCTGAATTTGCCATTTCTGTCATTTGTTACATTTCAATGTTGACGTAAACATTTATCGACATTGAAAATACCATTTCAGGACAGCTGACATGTGTCTGATGAATGTGTTGAGCCATTTTAGCAGGGAAGCCTCTCGAGCTGAAAATACAACGACTAAATGGTGAAATTCTGATGTTTGATATCTTGATGATTTTCTGGACGGATTTCACTGTGTTGCACAGCGATTAGCATGGAAAGTGTAGTTGAAGGACATTTCTCTGAATGTGTGTTAAATGTAGATCTACTCAATAACAGAAATGTCTATTTTGTGTAGATTGACCGCCTTAGTCCGCACAGTTAGGACCGCATCTTTCACTGAATGTCTCTAGTTTACCCGACTCGGCTGTATGTGTCACTTATTCCATGTAAGCTGCTGCTAGCCTGTACCTGGATGGTAGCCACCTGGCAAGAATAACCAGACCAGTAGAAGAACAAGAAATAGCATATCGGTTAGTGTATTTTCACATTGGGCTGAAACTAGGTGGCCCGCGGTGTCGTAACAGTGACCTGTATGCCTGCACACTTGTTTCAGAGTTACTTTTTACATTTTTCTGACCAGCTACCCTCCCTATTAGACTCTGAAAGCCTTGAATGACATTGCCCTGCTGTGATCCACCTTAAACCATTGTCTCTCAGCTGACCTTCATTCGACCTTGACCTACATTTTCTGCTAGTTTGACAAATCATTTTACGTATTTCGGTCGTTTCGCACCAAATACAGTCACTAAGCCGACCATGCTTGTGCTACTTCATCAAGTTGTGGTACTCATATGAAGCGAATGTACATGTGACCTTGAACTGACATTGACCTACTTTCTATGCTCGATTTACTCCATCCGTTTACATTAAATGTGCACTCTGTGAATGTGGCCTTGTCGCAGCAGTGGGTGTGAAATGGTAGAGCTCTGCTATTGTCTGATAGCTATTATTTTACAGTTTTTAAGTTTATTGACGAGCAATAAACACCAAGTAATATGCTACTAGGTGTATTTTTTATCTCCTTAGGGTCTTGAACCTACTGAGGGCCATTGAAAGAACTTGTATGTCGGTGACATTATGAAAATTTTCAAATCTGCCGATAATTTGTCGAAAATATGCACAGTTTTTACTGGTTCAAGGTCACATACACATCTTGCTAATACATGTGAAGCAGCTGTAGTGCTTGCTAAGCAGTGTAATGAAGTGCTCGTATAGTTTGCGCCTCCTTACATAGCAACACGTCAGCAGTAACACTGTTGTAGCAAAATGCTGTTTCGACCCAAATTTTTTGACCACTTTCCGAAGCTGTACCCCCACCCTTAACATTAATTTGTGACAGGCACTTCTACACAATATACATTTAATATTAGGTTTATTCTGTTTGGAATTGACCACCCTACTAGCAAATGACAGAAAATGTGCAGTGAAAAAAAGGGGTCTGCATCCTTAAGGTGGCAGTGACCAGTTAGCCGCCAGTTTCGTATAATGTCACCGGTGAAAAGAAATTTATAAATATTATCACTTTCTGCTGATTAAAATTCATTTTAATTGTTTAATGAATTTTTTGTAGTTGATTTTGTATTTTATTCAGATTTTACATCGTATTAATTGATGAATGCTCATTCCAGGGCCATCTGACCTGTTCCCATTGATTAGAAATGGGCAAATACGAATTGAGGGTATGTTGTGACAAAAACTGATCAAAACAACAGATTTTTCTGGGAGTTTCAAACAAGAATTTATTTCAGAGAAAACTCATGGATGGGAACTGGTTTGCACCATGATAGTGCATTTGCCTCTGGATGATGATTGAGAACACATACAACATTCAATCTGTAGTTCCGCAAGTAGCGTGGCACGGCATGGTTTTAAAGTGAATATTTTACCTCAGAATTGGACAATTTTAAAGAGGCTGCACCAAGATATTTCACATTCCTGCATAGGTAAGGAGCACTAATAGAGCATCATATTTGTGTTTATGTAAAAGCTTCTTGTGTGTCTAGGTCACAAATGTCGAAATCATATTGCTGTGGGCCTACTTATTTGGAATATTGAATTAAATACATACTGTCCGAGGGCGTAAAATTGATAATTTTAAATTAACTGGTCACTGCCCCCTATAAGTCACGCAGCCGCTTGCTGTTTTCATGCCAGTATGAAGAATATATGGCCAAGGTGAACATTTAGTAAAATTTACTAAAAATATTCCCCAACTCTGTCCACAAGTTGTTTACAACAACAAAAGTCGCGCGGGGGGCACAATCGAGTGCACACATCACGTCATTGCCGAGTTGTTCTATAAATACAATACATTCTATAAATATCATTATGGTGTTTTCCAAGAAGCGAAGGGTGACTGATTTTTCTGCAGAACTACACAATGCTGTTGACACTGGTTTACTGGCGATAAACTTACGATTTCAATGTGAGAATAGAAGTTATAAGACTTGTATACGTTTGTCCGGATAACTGATTGTCAATGTTAATTTTGGGGCAATCTTACGACTGATGATCTGACCCAATTGTAAGTGAGAAAGGTGTCACAGTTTGCTAAATAGTTTACATGAGCTGAGAAAGCAAGAACCGAGGATTGTTCTGTGAAAAGCTTTATGCCCGTAACTGCTATGTTAAGAAAAATATTATAAAAAACACTGCAATTTTTGTCGAATAATCTGGAGGATCCCTGTATAGTGCATTAATAGCCTAAGGAGTTTCAAAAAGTAATTTATTCTAGAGAAAACGTATGGGTGGTAATGGGTTTGCACCATCACCGTACATTTGCCTCTGGATTTTGATTGAGAAAATATGCAACTTTCAGTCTCTAGTTCCGCAAGTGATCAGTTTTTGTGGAGATGATGAATGCTTTATTGATTGAATGGCGAACAATGTAGATCCTGGTCATTCTGAGCGGGTACGCAGGCTGATATAGGTGCACATAGTTGCGAACGGTAACTCTAGCAATTAGGTACAGGAGTAAATTGCAAGAGTTACCGTTCGCAACTAGGGTGTTCACTGTTTGTATAACCCATAAGCTCCATTTCAGCCACATATCGATTCAGCCAGAGATGCTTTGTGTCTACAGGTTTAACTACACTAAATTAAGCAGATACATGTATTCATAGGCGGTGTAACCAAAGTTAGTCTGTAAAATATTGCACATCCTTTAGATCAAATATACGGAGCCCCATAGTTGGACATGGATTTATTTTTAACAATTCGTTACCTCGACTTAGCAATTCGTTCCCACGAAATGACAATTCGTTCCCTCAATTTAACAATTCGTTCCCACGAACAAATGACAATTCGTTCCCTCAATTTAACAATTCGTTCCCACGAAATGACAATTCGTTCCCTCAGTTTAACAATTCGTTCCCTCGAATTAACATTTAGTTCCCACGATATAACAATTCGTGGGAACGAATTAACAATTCGTTCCCACGAATTAACTATTCGTTCCCGTGGGAACGAATTGTTATTTCGTGGGAACGAATTGTTAATTCGTGGGAACGAATTGTCTATTCGTGGGAACGAATTGTCTATTCGTGGGAACGAATTGTTAAACTGAGGGAACGAATTGTTATTTCCTGGGAACAAATTAATAAAAAAAAAGAATTCTACGTCCCCTGTGGGTCTCCGTACATATACACCGTTTGATTTCAGAACCTGTTCGACTGGTGTACGTCACCGCCTACACTATATTCTTGCCAATATTTATACATTTCTTTATTACAAAGCACTTGAATATTATGCTTAAAAGCAAACAGATTGATTGTCGGAGCGTGAGCTGTGCTAAAGCTCAGGCACAGCCAATCGATCGTTTTGATTGCTAGTTGATATTGCCAATAGATGTTCAGAAACGTTCAACTTGACATCTGGGCAAAATGCTTCACAAGCATGTTGTAAGTTTGACATGAGTTTCCAGCAGTATAACCCGTCATGTCCAACACACATCATTTAATTAGTTTAGGTGAACAAGTATAATACATATCGACGCACACGTGTTTGTGAAAGTATTCTTATAACCATTTACTTTCCTGTTATGGATTATACGCTGTTTACATGCCTTATAGAGAAAGTTAAGTCCAGACTATTATTCATTATACCTTAATTTATTAATCTCCGGAATAAGGCGCTAGCTTTATATCTACATGAGTATGTTTGTCAACATTTAACTGTTACGACAGTGGGATAGATAGGTCATAATTGTAGCTGCTTGTTATAAGTTATAGCTTTCCTCACGCATATTGAATTTGCGACACTCCTATTTCACCAACAATGCAAAGTATACTTATCTAGCAAAGTATACTTTGAGGGGAGCAATCATTTATTTTTCCCGAAATTGCACTATTCATATAGAACTAACGACTGAATATATTTGATGATTAAAAGGAAGCAGAATTATTATACTGAATGTATTACATTATCACAGCCAAAATGGTGACTTGGTGTGGTATGGATCTGGCACCAGCTCAGGTTATTCCAAATTCAGGGCTGAATATATTTTTTTTTCTTACTAAATATTCCGTTCTGGTTTTGGGACCCCTCATGGCGATGATACGGCAGAGTAAATACGGGATTGACCCCGTTGACCAGGCCGTAAATGATCTTAGCTGTTGATAGGCCGTTAAACACCAATAAATCAAATATATTGCGGTGTTTGCAAACAGAGTAGATCCAGATGAGCCGGCTCGCTCGTAGACCTTAACAGTTGAAAGGCCGTTAAACATGTTAAACACATTTAAATAAATAAATAAATAAATGATGTTTCGGTAAATGAGAGAAAAAGTTTACCGACTATCTGACAATTTTTGACGTCCTTACTTGACCATACATGTGTATGGTACGGAATAATCTATTTAGTACATTCAATTTGGTAAAACAGAGTGCCCTTGCAATATGTTGATCAGTTTTCTATATTGCGTCGTTGTATTCAATTAGAATTACATGTTTGTTTTCTATTTGAAAGAAATACTTAAATTACAACTACCGGCACAATGTGCTACACAACCGCCTGCGTTAATCTTGTCCCGATTATCAACGTTTCCCAGCATATATTGGTAATGCCAATTTTCTTGCTTTCTAGCACAATATGCAATTATTTTGAAATAAAGAAATTGACTAAATCATTTGGACAAGGCCAGGTTTTCCAAAATTAATACATTCCCGACAAAACCCACGTATTTGTTTAAATTACTTCCATACTAAAAATTCTTGCTAAGCGGTCGTCACTTTAACTCTTTGCATGCTGGGAAACTTGTGGGCTATAAATAGTTCAAGACTAGCGGACAGAAATTCATCATATTTTCTTGTATTTCTCCCCGTAAATATCATGAATATGTCTTGGAATTTCATCAGAATTGAGTCCTGAGGACTCAATTCTAATGAAATGTTAAGACATATTTACAGGGAGAAATAAAACATACTCCTAATTCGTTTGGCGAATATTTTCGCCGCTAGCATGCAAAGAGTTAAATAATGTCACAACTTTGTATAATTATATAGCATCTTTGTAGATCCTACTAATTAATCGTCTCATAATTATTGGCATTATAGACGGTTATCGAAGATAAGACAAATACAATTGTTTGTAATTACTAAATTATGAATGCACCAACGGGTATGCACCTACAGCGTAGTTGTAATGAGAACAGCCGCAAAAATCATTTTGGTAACTGGCGCACGGACGTACAAGCCCTTACAAAGTTATACAGAAATAACGTCACCAAAGTGTATTATCTCACATCACTTTGCATACTAAATCTCATTATCGTGTGTTACGTTTTAACTTTTAGAGGTCAGAGACAATATCATAAATAACCCGAGTTTTCGTTCTGCAAGTTCGATTCTATGTATTGAATAAGCCCAACATCACACATTGAATGCACACCTATCCACACTACGTGGTATCTGCGGCGGAATCGCGTACATATTTATTACAGGATTGTATTATGATTTAATACAGTATATTATTAATCTGCCAACCACATTTTCTGTAATCAAAATGTTTACCAGACAGCACGTATGCACAGTAAAACCCTCTAAACCAGATATGTATTGAAGCACTCATATACCCGAATTACAGTGGAACCTCTCTAAACCAGATATGTATTGAAGCACTCATATACCCGAATTACAGTGGAACCTCTCTAAACCGGACACCATGGTGCCCTCCTAGGGGGCGGTCCCAGGGTGTCCGGTTTGAAGAGGTTCCACTGTACATGTACTGGCAGTTCACAAGCTCGACTGGTTACAAATGCCATAAGCCCCATTTCTTCAGTCGCAACGACATATAAGCAACATATTTCATGAACATAATTGCATACACTACAATATCTTTGTGCTAATATTGTGCTATTGTCAATTCGTCCGTTGTAAAGTTTTAAGTCAACATGCCAAACAAATTCTGTTCAATATACGAGTATACAATTATTGGCTCAAACTTTGGCGAAACGAAGCTCATCGACTTTGCAACCAGTTTATAACCAGACCAGCCATCGCTTCCTAAGTCTGATCTGGGTCTACACTCTACACTGTACACACCGGAGACTACATGTCAGTGTATTAACGGTGCTTGGCACCAGCTCATGATACTGTATTTCAATGTTCGATGTTAATATTGTATCTTGCGTGCGGGACAGTACTCCTCTTATACAGATGACGTTCTGTCTGTATATGACATTGTTGTTGAATGGACGTAGACTCCCAATCAATCAATTATCTTTCACACAAAAGTGGGTGATTGGTCGGGCGAACGCGATGGCGTAAATTAACGTTATGGGGTCCTCCTTATAGGAATCACGATTTGTCTGGTTTTTATCATTGGCTCTTTTGTTACCTGGGAGTTGAATTGGGTTACTGCCTATTATAAAAGTAGTAAGATTATCACTGATCCTACTGCTTTTGGGAGGGGGCCAGCCAAGATTCTGGTGTGGCGAGGACCTGGCATCAGATCAGGATTATTCTGATTTCAAGGCTGAATATATATTTTATTTTGTTATTGTAAATATTCAGTTCTGATTTTGGGAGCCCCACCCCCCATTTGTACATGTACATGTACCTGAACATGTACATGTACTTGTACAGGTAATATAAGGTATATACTAAACCCATTAACCCGGCTTTAAATGGCCTTAGCTGTTGATAGGCCGTTAAACCTCTACAAACAAACATTCACACAAACGGGTTATTTTGTAATTATATAACGTTGAGTGTTCGTTGTTAAAGATCTATGCTGGTAAGAAAGTGAAGTGTGTCCACTGTATGTGAGTTGCGCTTATGGGGTTTGCGACCCGTGTAGTTCCAGATCAGCCTGTGCATTGGTAGTCTGATCAGGATCTGTACTGTTCCCCATTCCATCAATGAAACTCTCAGCATGCTTCTAATAAGACTGCTGTTGACTGCAACTAAAGGAACCCCACTTTCATATAGCATGTATAATGCGCGTACAATAATAATTGAAGGGGTGAGTGGAATAAGAGGGCTACATGTAACTCCCTCTTATTCCACTGGGGGCCGTTTCACTAAACTTCGTACGACTGAAATGTTCGTAAATGCAAAATTATGATAGTCTGTGAAATCTACATTAACAACGTTTTCGTGTTAACAATTATTGAATTTACATTTATTGAGCATAGGATGCTCAATAAATGCAAATCTAATCAATAAAAATTTCCAGACGATTCTAAACTTGCACTTACGAACATTTTAGTCGTACGAAGCTTAGTGAAACGGCCCCGAGATTCCTTCATTTACTGTGGAATGTTTGCAAAACGGAACTGCCGGGGTATCAGACAAACTATTCGTGTATGTACACAACAGCATCCGTTAATCTTGCCCAGATTGGAACATCTGTTGGCAACTCGCAATCAAGCAGTTAGATTATCTGAACCTGAGCTGTAGCTCAGCTCAGTCTCAGTCAATTAAGCTGCTTGATTTCAAGCACACTATTCAATTTCAAGCATCATTTTCAAGTATTTTGATATAAAACATGGCAAATAATGTCCGTCATGGAACGATCAGACCAGTAGCATTTTCTTAAGATCAAATAATGAGAGCAGTTATACATGTAAACACGTAAGGTTTTCGCAAAATGTGAGAAAAACGTCTGTTTCTCGTATCTGTTTCATCAGCAAAGCTGTATAAAGCTATATTCAAGCAGATATGATGTATGTTCATAGCTTTACGACATTAACGAAGGGCATAATATACATGTACGCGACCAACCATGACAACAATCGGTGTTATTGACGAGATACACCCGTGTGTTCTTCATTATATGACACGAGACATGGCGTGACCCGTTTCTACCTGAAATAGTTACATGTAGTGTATTCATCGGGTTTCCGTTGATAATCTAACTTCCGGGTAATATATGAATCGAAACCAACGTGCACACGCGCGGATCCAGGATTTCGGGCTGGGGAGGGGCGTAACTTGCTAGGGGTGTCCGGGGGCATTCCCCCCCCCCGGAAAATGTTTGAAATCTACATCGCATTTCCTGCGTTCTGGCGCATTTTGGAGCCAAAAAAAACAACAATAAACAATAAATTCACAACGCGAACGTAGAAACGTGCCTTGTAACTTGTAAAAAATCTGTACTCGGGGAATTTTAGGGGGGGGGGGGGGGGGGGGCGCCGGGTCCCCCCCCCCCTGAATCCGCCCATGGTGTACGCCAGTCAGTTCATGTAATTATTGATACCACTGTTTCCAGAAAGTCATCACGAAAGTTACACGAATCCGTGTAAGTCGATTTCGTCATAAAAATCGCGTAACATGGGCGCTTTGTATCTGGAAAGTGGGTCACCTCACTCAGGAAATGATAAATCTTACAATTAATGATTTTAGTACTTTAATAAAGACGTAGTAAGTAAATAAATCTCAATCTACTCGCTTCCATCGGGACAGACATTGATTGGTGGACATTCATTCCTTTAGCATTGTTTAGCTACAATAATTCGCCTCCGATATGTTATCTACGGCTACAATTTGACCCATTCAAACAAATGTGAGCAACCAAAGTGCATACCCAAACCTGCTGCATGTATGTCAAAATGTAGTAAACTGTATATGTTATACCTTTAAACAAATAATCTTTGATGTAGAACTAGTAAATTGCCAAAAATAATAGAACAGGGAAATCATTTTCCCAAGGAAGCCATCTTTTCTCTAGTTGTTGTTCAACCTTCAACATAACGTAATGAAGCTTTCAAATTTACAAGGTATACATGTACATGTCAGATAAACACCTTGAATCGGTAAAACAACCAATTTCTGCATGTGTATGATTGTTCTTTATTAATAATTTAGTGATACAGCTTTGACAGTTTTATATCGCTAACATATCGGATAACCGATTGCAAAAATCACGCTTCCATGCGTTACATTAAAGGTACATGTCCACTCAGTAGGCACAAACTGTTCTTGATGGGAATTAAATAAGTGTATAATTGTGTCACTATTCCACCAGTTCTAAAAATTGCCAGTGCCCGATATACAGATATAATCACTGATTTAGTAATATTTATTTTACTGATCATGCTGATAGTGACGCGCGGTGGTATCAGGTTATTACGTATACTTAACCCGTTGACCCCTAAATAACTGGAATGGATTTTGATACCAATCCAACCGTCACAAAATGGTGTTCGCATTGTCCATTTATTAACACGGGGTATTTTTCTTCTAAAAAAATATGAAAATTACTTTCAAAAAGTGCAGATCCTGATGAGACGGCTCGGTACTCATCTGGAACTGCACTGTTCGCATAAAACCGCTATAGCGACCTTTCGAGTTAGTAGTTCCATGCCCATTTCTGGAATATTCCATTATTCAGATAATGGACATTTCCCTGAGCAATACTGACAACCACTTACAAGCCGGCTCATCTGTATCTATTGTTGGCAAATGTTCGCTTTATGGCATGTTGGGTTGAAAGGGTCAATGAGCAATGCTTCAAGATTACTATATAATTATATATTATCTCCCTTGAGATATCATATTATGTCACGCAAATTTCTATATGGGCAGCCATATCGTCGTGCTACGCCTAAACGGCGAGTACGACCAAGAAAATAGTGCCCTGTGCCAGCTTATCTTATGGCGTTTTGGTCTGTCTTGCTTTGTATCTAAAACTCTACATATACTATTCTCTATAGTTTTTACAGTGTTGGGCTCAGTTCATCAGTTAAATTCTGGAAAATACGAATCAAGACATTTCGTGCGTATGAATACAGCAGCTATAATTATATTTAGTTCTCACAGTTAGGTAGCAGTGACCAGTTAGCTGTCAGTTTCATACACCGTTTGTTCTGGGAGTTTCAAGCAGTAATTTATTCTAGAGAAAACGTATGGATGGGAATGGGTTTGCACCATCACAGTACATTTGTAATTTTTTCCACTGAAATTTTACAACCAAGTATTGGCACACTTTACAAGGCATATAATTCTGTTCTCCGAGATCTCTTACAATGCTTAACTAAATTTAAACAAGAGTGTCGTAAGTCACAAAATACGCTCTTCGAATATGGGCCAGACAGCGAAGATGCAGAAATGTGAAGCTGTCACCACCAAGGCAAGAAACATTAATGAGATCTTGAAACTCTATAGCATTATTTCTTCATCTGGTTGTGCTAAACATGTATACTAATTTAGGCAGAGATGTGTAAAGTAGAAATGATATAGAATTTGATACAAAATTTAGAAAAAATGGCTAAGTTAAAAAGGTGATATTTTTGTTAAAACATTATTTTTTGGCATACTAACACTAAGATGCACATCTTGATTATGTGTAGAAGACGTGTGCATAGTTTCAGATCGATCGACTGAACGGTTTCAGAGCAGTTGTGTACACAAACTCTGTACCCTATATAGAATTGTATAGAAAAATGTACATAAAATGGCTAAGGTGATATTCTTGTTAAAAAATAAATTTTCGGCATAAAGGTACGAAGGTGCATATCTTCAATATGTGTAGAAGACGTGTCTATAGTTTCAGATCGATAGACTGAACGGTTTCAGAGCAGTTGTGTACACAAACTCTATACCCTATATAGAATTGTATAGAAAAATGTAGAAAAGATGGCTACGTTCGGCATAAAAACACGAAGGTGCATATCTTCAATATGTGTAGAAGACGTGTGTATAGTTTCAGATCGATCGACTGAACGGTTTCAGAGGAGTTGTGTACACAAACTCAGTACCTTGTATAGAAAAATGTTGAAAAAGATGGCTACGTTAAAAAGGTGATATTTTTGTTAAAAAAAAATGTTTCGGCATAAAAACACGAAGGTGCACATCTGCAATATATGTAGAAGACGTGTGTATAGTTTCAGATCGATCGACTGAACGGTTTCGGAGGAGTTGTGTACACAAACGCTGTACCCTATATGGAATTGTATAGAAAAATGTACAACAAATGGCTAAGTTAAAAAGGTGATATTTGTGTTAAGACATATTATTTCGGCATAAAAACACCAAGGTGCACATCTTCAATATGTGTAGAAGACGTGTGTATAGTTTCAGAACGATCGATGGAGTGAGTGAGTGAGTGAATAGGGTTTAACGTCCGCTTTTCTGACATAGAGGTACAAGCCTCAGGGAGTCTACACGCAGACGGGTCAACGGGGTCGTGTCCCGTATCCACCTGTCCGAGGGGGTAAATCCCAACTTCAGAACTCAATATTTACAATCAAAATATATATTCAGTCCTGAAATTAGAACAACCTGATCTGGTGCCAGGCCCTCGCCACACCAGCATCATTTATCCCATACCCTAAAAGTAATAGGATTAGCACTAATCTTACTTTTATATATGGGGCATAGCCCGACTCAACTCTCACATACAAGAAAGCCAAAAATGTACATGAGGGCCAAATCCGGTATAGTGGGTTCCGGAAAGTATGAACCCAATCGTTAAGCCAGTTTAGTCGCCTTTTACGACAAGCAATGGCTACTGCAGCACTATTCTCAGGATCAGTTGATCCCGCCCCGGTGCCTGCACGGGGCCCAACGATCGATGGAGCGGTTTCGGAGGAGTTGTGTACACAAACTATGTACCGTATATAGAATTGTATATAAAAATGTAGAAACAATGGCTAAGTTAAAAAGGTGATATTTTTGTTAAATAAATATTGCGGCATAAAAACACCAAGGTGTACATCTTCAATATGTGTAGAAGACGTATACATGTATAGTTTCAGAACGATCGACTGAACGGTTTCGGAGGAGTTGTGTACACAAACTCTGTACCGTATATATAATTGTATAGAAAAATGAAGAAAAAATGTCTAAGTTAAAAAGGTGATATTTAAAAAAAAAAAAAGGTCGGCATAAAAACACCAAGGTGTACATCTTCAATATGTGTAGAAGACGTATGTATAGTTTCAGATGGATCGACTGAACGGTTTCGGAGGAGTTGTGTACACGAACTATGCGCTTTTTCTTCAGCCGACCGCCCGCCCGCCCCGCAGTAAAACATAACACGCACTTTTTAAAAAACGGTCGTATAAAAAGTGTTGTTTGCTGTTTAATTTAATTTAATTTTAATTTCCATTTTACTCTTCCATAGGAAATGATTCTAATGTGCCGTCAAACAATGTTTTTATTTAAAAGGATGACATAATATAATTACGGTTCCATAATTCCATAGGTTAATATAAAGTCCCCGGATCTTAGATAGTAGTATGTGCCACACGTAGTCATAAACACGTGTGCTTTTGTAGATTTCTATCGTTTTTCTGAACCAAGCATTGTACCTCATAATCACGGTCTACTAAACTTAAAACCGTGTTTCAGGTATGAAGTTCATACAATTATGGTAGCCTTGCATATTTGGCAAGTATCCCAAATTGCTCAATATTATGTTCTATATGGAATTGTTATTTGATCGTAACATGATCAAGCGCATGTGCTAAAGAAAGCATCACAAAAATCATCACAGAAGTGCATGCTTAAAACACGTAAGTCAAAATTGAAGAAACAAAAAAGTGTTTCCACAACCACGTGAAGGTCAAGGTCATGATAATGGCGACTTCAGTGTGTTCCAAATGCCTACATGTATCCCGTGTCCAATCTATCAAGTAATATTAATGTTATACCGTGATGAAGAAACTTGTACAAACTTCTTAACGCACAAAAAAATGGCCAAATGGTTCATCAAAAAGAATTGTGAATGTAAAAAAGGTCAAGGTCATGTTAATGGCGTCATGAGTGTGTTCCAAAGGCTTACATGCATCACGTGTGCAAACATTGAAGCAATCCATCAAGTAACACACAGTCTGATCTGGAGCTACGCTGGTTGGAAACATTCAACAACGAACGGTTTACCAACGAAAAATGAGAAATATAATCGGCCTGGTCCTGCATTGTAATTCGCACCAGTATTGTCTCAGTTCAGACTGCGCGGCGGCAAAACTCAGACCGTCGCTTCATAAACATGCTTAATTTAGTTGGTCACTTTATGGAATAAATGAACGTAAACTGGTCATATATTGGGTTTGAGTTCGGCTAAGCGTGAATGGCGTGTAGCTCTTTGCTGAGATGAAATAGCCATTAATCTGTCAGGGGACTGAATATCATGAGCACGTATGTACACCTACCTGGATAGCGTGAGCTAATGGTGACACTATTCAGACCAACATAGCGATAGAGTGCTTATACATGTGCAGTATTATACAAGCAATGTGATTCACTGACTGTGGTTTTACGTCTGTTCCAACAGCAAGATCACTTACAGACAATGAGCTATTGTGAACAGTGAGTTGCCATAATTATCAATTAGCATACACAGGCCAGCAGTACACAACCCGGTCAGACCAGCTGGTCCAGAGTTTACGAAGACATGGATAAAAACATAGCCGGACAAAAACATCGAGAACAAATAATTAATTAAAACAATATAAACAATATAACAATATAATACATACCTGTAAATCCTTCGGTGAAGAAAGAAATGGAGAACACTTTGTGAAATATCGGCAGTAGTAGCTGAAGAATGTATGCGCGTGTCAACGGAACACGGCTAGTTGAATGCGCAACTCAATGTTTCACACGGCACAAAACTATACCAGACAACGGGTCGTGTGCAAAATCACAGACAATGAGACTCGCTATACGGTAAGGTTATGAATTGGAAGTTCTTCGCGTTATGTAGTATAGCTTAGCACGTATGTGTTACCATGACACAGCCCATTGTGCCCGTCAATGAGGCGTAACGGCCAGTGAGATGGTCAAATAACTGATTTTATGATACGGGCGGTTCGCCATGCCGAGCTGAAGTGGTCAAGTCTATGCTCGGCTTTGACAACGCAATACGTATTTTGAGGCGTTTACACGACAACGCGACGAAATCCACCGGTAATGGACGTGGACCAGCTTAACAACTTGGTGGTGGGGAAGGTGCGAAAGACGCAGTCGTAGAAGGTACATACTATATGTACTTATAATTGGCGTGAGACATGTACATGTAAATAGTTGCCGTAAATTCCGTCGAATGTTGTAAAATAGTATGGGCGCTTGATAATGCAATTTGGCGTCCGAAAATGACGCCGATAGTTGGCAATGTATTACAAGTGGGTAATATGCGTTTGTTTTCTAGATATATTGGGCATATACACATGCACGCATGTCCTGCTGTGACACAACGTAATACATTTTATATAAACGACATGTGTAGATAAGCATGCATTCAGGTTTGTATTTCACATAGCCGTGCCCAGCACAGCATACGTTGGGACTGTTCCATTAATTGAATTGTCCGCTATTGGTTGTATCGTGAGCGGTTTGAAAGTTCTTGTAACGTACATTTCTCACGTATTGTTACGGTGTTCCGTTTAGGCCATCGTAATATCGCTATCGGGTCGAAACTTCGATAGTACGATACTACAATGACGATAGTACGATAGCACGATGACGATAGTACGATGCCACGATGACGATAGTACGATACCACGATAGCACGATGACGATAGTACGATACTACGATAAACAGTGTTCCGTTAACGCCATCGCAATATCGCTATCGGGTCGACACTACGAGATCACGACAGTACGATGACGATAGTACGATACTACGATGACGATAGTGCGATATAATATCGTAGTATCGTCATCGTATAACGTGATATCGCGTTATCGTCATCGTGGTGTCGTACTATCGCCATCGTGGCATCGTAGTATCGTTATCGTAGTATCATACTATCGTCATCGTAGCATCGTACTATCGTCATCGTACTATCGTCATACATTTTTAGTCACCGGGGACACAAGTTAAAAGCAGCAATTTTCACTAAGTCAAGTGCCGTAACTCCGCACATATTCCATGAATCCAAATCAAAATCACCAGATGCACAACTCCACATGTTGATATTCATTCATATAAGGTTTCATGACTGTAGCTCAAATAGTTTGTTCAGTTATGTGCGACACAAGTTGAAAATCACCACTTTTCACTAAGTCAAGGGCCATAACTCTGCGAAAACTGGACGAATCCTTATCTGAATTATCACTGATAAATATCCACTAATGTGAAGAAGCTATTGATGAAGTTGGAGATGATCCTACTACGGATCAAGAGAAATTAAACGTTTTAATGTACGTCCAAAATTATTGACATGAAGGTCAAGGTCGCCATGGTCATGGTCACCCGAATGAGACACTGGGTCGATAGCCATCAATGTGACGAAGCTATTGATGAAATTTGTAATTGTCCGACTAACGGATCAATGGATATGGGAAAAGTGGCTACATGTATCAGTCCAAAATGTACGTCCCACAAAGGTTAAGGTCGCCAAGGTGAAGTTCAATGTCACACGAATGACAGTGAATGGATAGCCATCAATATGGGAAAGCTATTGATGAGACTAACGGATGAAGAAATATGGGGAATTTAGCTACGTGCAAATATACGTCTCAGAACGGTCAAGGTCACCAAGGTGAAGGTCAGTGTCACCCGAATGACACTGGATGGATATATGTCAATGTGAGGAAGCTATTAATGAGGTTTGGTAATTATCCGACTAACGGTCAAGAGATATGGGAAATTTGGCTACGTCCAAAAATTACGTTCCACAAAGGTTAAGGTGACAAAATTATCGGACTAACAGATCAAGAGTTATGGAAATTTGGCTACCTCCAAAAGTGACACCGACGACGACGACGACGACGACGACGACGACACCGGAATTGTGATGGCTATGTATCACTTTCCACTATCGGTGGCGAGACAATACAATCACTTTCTCATTCGGAAAAGCTGCATCAGATACCCCAACAAAAATGCATTAAATATATATATGCTAATTGTTAAGATACAAAAAAGAAATTCCGTGTTATTTAAATTTTCTAATAAAATGAAGACAGTATTATAAACAATTGGGCTTATATGCTATGTACCTTTATCCCCCGGCTTAGTGAACACAAACTAAGCATATATGGGATGTATGGAAGCGACCTGGGCCAAAGATAAAATAGTTTTATCTCATAATTAGGATTTCCTAACTCACAATTAGGACTTACTAGCTCCTAATTAGGACTTTTAAAATATATTTCAGCATTAGCACCAGGTCCCATTCATAGGGATGTGCTTAAAACATTGTTTGATTGAAATCAAGGTATACTAATTTAGGAAGTGATGTGTAAAGTATTAATTATATAGACTTGCATACAAACATGTAAAACATATGGTTAAGTTAAAGTCTTTATTTTAGCTAAACAATACTTTTTCGGCATAAAAACACCAATGTGCACATCTTCAATATGTGTAGAAGATGCAGCATTTAACTATATATACGAGCACGGACTACAAACTTTCAGTAAAAATATACTCAAATGTACAGGACAAAATTCCAATTCACTAAACATAATTGCCTTGACGTGTATATAAATGACATTATGAATAGTAATCGTGTGGTTTCAGGTAAAATCTCAAGTAATATATATGAAATTATGAACAGTAATCGGGAGTAGTAAATTCAACACTGGAAAATATAGTAAGATATACGACAAAGCATAATCAACTATTCATTAAGAACGTACTACGTGCAATGTACATGTATATGAAGTTAGCCTCACGTGCACCGATTCACGAGATCCATGTCTGAATCAACGACCGTTTTTCATGTCGTCATAAGTCGCTAACATTTCCGGCGTATATTTATTTTATTTTATGTAATGGTGTTTAACGGCGTGTCAACAGCTAATTCCATTTTAGGCCGGCTTGACGGGTTCGAATCCCATGGTTCACGTATATGGATGGGGAAAGTCACAACATCAGAACTGAATATTTACAGAACATATATATATATTCAGCCCTGAAATTAGAATAACCTGATCTGGTGTTAGGTCCTCACCACATCAGAATCACTGAACACCCTCCATATACGTAATAAGATTAGTATTAATCTTACTATTTTTATAATGGGCGTAACCGGACTCAATTATCCGTTTGAGGTATAACATAGTGGTCGCTACAGAGATGGGGTTGTTGTAGAGAGGTGACCGTTGTTGAGATATGAATGTAGTACATGTTGTAAGGAGGTTAATATATAGAGGATATTCATATTTTCACACCACGACATTTCACACCACGAGATGAACATATATGTCATATTCGTTGCAAAAATATGAATATTCTATTTATTATATACCGCTCCATGGAAAATAGCAGTTTTTTAGACTGTATACGGTAATGAATGTGTATTTGCAGCATATTTGCAGTCCGGCACTGCAGGTGCGCGTTATCAATATAGCTAGCGGAAGTAGTCGTATTTTCACAGGAAGATGTTTATTTCATCGATGAGAACATATGACTTTTATTTACATCGTATAACTATGTATTATTTCATGGGTAGGTATATATATAGGCAATTATCCGTGTGTGGTATAAAATAGTGGTCGCTACAGAGAGGGGTTGTTGTAGAGAGGTGACCGTTGTTGAGATATGAATGTAGTACATGTTGTAAGGAGGTTAATACATATAGGCAATTATCCGTTTGAGGTATAACATAGTGGTCGCTACATAGAGGGGGTTGTTGTAGAGAGGTGACCGTTGTTGAGATATGAATGTTGTAAGGAGGTTAAAGGTACATGTCCACTCATTAGGCACAAAATGTTCTTTATGGGAATTACATAAGTGTATAATTGTGTCACTGTTCCACCAGTTCTAAAGATTACGAGTGGCCACTGTACAGGTATACTCATTTAGTAATATTTATTTTACTGATAGTGACGCGCGTTGGTATCAGGCTATTTTCATATGCAAATGAGACATGGTAGTTTTTAATTATTTGTACTAATTAAATGTGTCACCTGAAAAAATAATATATTCGACAGATTATAAAGTATGATAATTGGACATCAAAAAATAAATAACAGAGCATAAATAGTAATTTCCGTTAACATTTTAAGTAAACACGGTTATGGCCCCTGATATCAGTGTGGAAACGTACATCTGATATAAAATGTACAATAATGCCAAATCAATACGTGGGGTAATGATGAATTAATGTGAATTAATAATCACATGTAGAAAAGACAGGAGAACGGACTCCTATCAATTATATTAAACCAAACTGTAAAATATGTCAGTTTTCTGGACAGGGTTGTACCTGTCTTTTTAACAACATGAACCACCATTATATATAGCCACATACACAGACAATTGTACGGTACATCAGTTTTGCCTGGCCGACCACACAACGCATACCACATATACCCAGTACAGTACTGTTATTAGCTATCAAATCCAATGAAATGTAAGCAGTTACCTGGATATATTGTCTCTGGTGTCTACTCACCTACTATGCTTAACACTGGAAAACACGTCACTATTCATGCGCACATAGTAAATGTGCAAAAAAAAAAATCCGCCGTGGAAGTACACATAAATAGGATATACAATCGTACATGTTTGAATATCGGAAATAATACACTCGTGTCCGTCGGCGTCCGTGCAAACAGGTCGTTCGCTACACTCACTCGTTGCATACGCGGAAGCCAACGCACACTCGTGTATTATTTCCCGCTATTCAAAATCTACGATGGAATATCCTCTATATATCACATCACTCTTATGAAGCAATTATCATTGAAACCAAGTGTATCTATCTATGACCTAATATATAAAGGTAATTGTCCATCTGGGTATACACTATTGGTTGCTACAGACACGGGACGTGCAGAGAGGTGAATGTTGTAGAGGCTAACTATATAGAGAACAATCAGTTGGGATATAGCATAGTGGCTGTTACAGAGAGGGTGTTGTTTTATAGGTGACCGTTGTAGAGAGGCGGCTGTTATAAAAAGGTTAATATATATGGTAATTGTCCATCTGGTATACACTATCCGTTGCTACAGACATGACTTTTAGAGAGGTGGATGTTGTAGCGGCTAACTATATAGAGAACAATCAGTTGGGATATAAGATACTAGTAGTGGCTATTACAGAGAGGTAACCGTTCATGGAGCTTTGACTGTACATACCATAACCATGTACATTGTATGATCCAGTTAAGAGATTGATTTCAAACAATACAATAGTTTTACACAATAGGCTTATGTCTCTCTTTGTTGTCAAAGACAATAACACATAGAACAGCTGTATGTGAACAAACCATTCATATATCGCATATGTGGCCGTAACTGGAGAAATGGGCTTTATGGGTTTTGTAACCAGCGTAGCTCCTGATCAAAGTGCACACTCCTGTTGGTCTAGGGTTCAACCTCTATAGGGGGCTTAATTAAGGTTTGTTGCACCCGTGTTAGATGGAATCACTGTTTTATCATCAAGTACTACCATTGCGACGTTAGAAAACGGTCTTCGCCATTATTATGCCATCATCCAACTGTGTGAAATGCTGTGGGAACCTGCTGTGACTAGAGAAATGGAGCTAATGGTATGTAGTATGTACGACTAGTGTAGCTCCTGATTCAATGTATATTAGGCTATAATACAATTGATTGGTGAGTGCCGGATCACATTCAAGGCTAATTACTCATTCACTGATTACATAAGAAAATCGGCATAGAATAAACGCGACTATGTCGAGTTTCTTATGAAATCAGTCAACGAGTTTAATAAATATCATATTCCGTCATCATAAATGTTAGATTCTATTTTAATACATAAGAAAATCAACATACATTGAAGCTGTACAGGTCACCAAACCTCTTTTCTGTAACGAGCTAATGTACATATTTATTACAGTAGTGTATTATGAGTGTTATTACACTGTGTTAATACACTGTAACGTCCATTTTATACAATAAATGAAGCATTTTAATTGTGGTATTAAAGTATGATTATTTTATAACAAAAACATTTTTCTTCATCATCATAAGATGTACTTATTGGTACGTGGATAGCGAACTGCATAGGCAATGGAACCATGGTGACACACGTAGATACGGTGTATGACGTCACTACTGTTTGAGCGACTATCGAACTATGTACATGATCTAGTACATGGCAAATACAAGGCTGGTTATTCTGATTTATGGCATATAGCGGGCTTTCACAGTAAACCAACACGGTACAGTTGTCATTGTGCGATGAATGGAATCTAACATAATGTATACAATAGTTATTGAACGCCCGACTGATTTCATAAGAAACGTCCAAGTTGTATTGTCTTGATATACTAAACATATTTTGCGGCATACAAGTGCCTGCGTAAATAATATTCCTTACACAATATAAATTTTCCTTTTGCAGTGTCACATCAAACGACATTAAATTAAATCATCACTTCTATAACATCCTCTATTATTCAAATGGTAATGCTTGACGTACAGTCTTAACAATGAAAACCTCACAGTTTCGGCAGGGATATCTCATGAACAATATTTACCAAATGTACGATATTTTCCGTCTATATTCACATTTCGTCATCTTTCGACGTCATTTACAGAATATATCATTTTTTCTGTAAATATATTTCATGAAAAATCACACGTTCTTCGGTACAAAATTACATGGTGCGTTTCATTTTCGAGATGTTATACATGTATTTGCGAAACTACAAAGCAGAACAAATAACATGAATCAATTTCATTTTAATATTTACAGCAGTGTTTAATGTCATACATTTGAAAAGGAAATAGGAATGTGTGAACCGTCAGATATAAATCAATAGGTGGGTCATGTTTACATTTATTAGTACATATATTCATGGATAAGCATCGACAGATTTTACGTCGACATCGGAGTCGCCAACTGCGTGGTTGTGACTAGTCTGCAGGAGTATGCTATTGGATCAGGAGCTACAGTGGTTACAAATCCCATAAGCCCCATTTCTCCAGTCACGGCCACAAATAAGGTAATTCTGAAATCGGAACAAGACGGAACTGATTTATTTCCTTCCAAGAAAACATACGCATTAGGAATCATTGTACGGAACTCTAAACGTATGTTCCTCGGGAATTTATTAACCAATACATGTACATGTATAAGGTTCGACCATGTCCAGCCGTGGGTAAACGTTTCCTGTGACACGAGGCAACTGTTTGAACCCAAAGGCCACATCATGGGTGAGCAACTTTTCGTTATGGGGACATAAAACTATTATGTTTGGAGGTAACAGTAGAAATGTGTCCATGGGGCACGCATGCATGACCCCACTGGCAGCCATTTCGTTACTTACACATAACTACTGAATCAAAACGGACGGACAAGGGAAACGCATACCACCCCCCCCCCCCCCCCCCAATTGGTGCATAACAAGAATTCCGCCACGGAAGCGGTGTCGCGCCTGCCGAGGCATTTAATCATAAAATGATCATGGACATGTGCTAAAGGAAGCATCATAAACATCATCAGAGAAGTGCAGGCTTAAAACACGTAAAAGGTAAGGATGAAGAAACTTTTTTAAAAAAAGTGTTTTTTTCCACAAGCACGTGAAGGTAAACAAGAGGGCCATGATGGCCCTAATTCGCTCACCTGACTCCATGAACACCAGAGGAGAATGTGACATTGATATGTGTTTTAAAATTGTGCTATTTTTAGATGGCGGTCATCTTGGATTAAGCGACGACTCTCATTTTACCAAATCTGGAAATGCTTCACCTAAGGATCTTAACTTACTATGAAGTTTGGCCAGCATCGGCCAGCATCGGCCATGTGGTTCCCGAGAAAAATCTTGAATAAATGGATCTTTTGGCGGCCATCATGGATGACATTATCATCCGATTCCAACAAATATTGCGCCAGAGCAATCACCTCATCGATACCTTCAATTTGATATATGACATGAGCATATTCGGTCACAAATAAAATTTGACCCCACGGGCCACGCCCATTTTTGACCTCGGGGTCACCATTTTAACACCTTTGAAACATCGATCTTTCCTACCAAGTTTCGTCTAAATCCGGCTGGCGGTTCATGAGAAGAAATCTTTTTAAGAATTTGCGCTATTTTTAGACGGCGGCCATCTTGGATTAGCTACGACCTCCGTTGTAACAAATCTGAAAAGGCTTCACCCATGGACCATAACTGTGAAGATTGGCCACCATGGGCCAAGCGGTTCGTGTGAAGAAGAATTTTGAAATCTCTAATAAAAGAACCTTTTGACATTTCGGCGGCCATCTTGGATGACATGACCATCCAATTTCAACAATAAATGCACCAGAGTGATCGCCTCGTTGATACCTTCGATTTAATATATAACATGACCATATCCAGTGAAAAACAAAATTTGACCCAAATTTGACCCCACTTGCCACGCCCATTTTTGACCCCGGGGTCATCATTTTAACAACTTTGAAAGAGCATTGTACATCGATCATTCCTAGCAAGTTTCGTCGAAATCCGGTTAGCGGTTCACGAGAAGATTTTTTAAGAATTTATGCTATTTTTAGACGGCGGCCATCTTGGATTAGCGATGACCTCCATTTTAACAAATCTGAAAAGGCTTGACCCATAGACCATAACTTTTAGGTTTGGCCACCATGGGCCAATCGGTTCATGTGAAGAAGAATTTAGAAATCTCTAATAAAATAACAACCTTTTGACATTTCGGCGGCCATCTTGGATGACATAACCATCCGATTCGACAAAAAATGCACCAGAGTGATCGCCTCGTTGATACCTTCGATTTGATATATGACATGACCATATTCGGTCAAAAATAAAATTTGACCACAATTTGACCCCACGGGCCACGCCCATTTTTGACCCCGGGGTCACCATTTTAACAACTTTGAAAGAGCATTGTACCATCGATCATTCCTACCAAGTTGTGTCGAAATCCGGTTGGCGGTACTTGAGAAGATTTTTGAATAATTTGTGGTATTTTTAGACGGCGGCCATCTTGGATTACGTAATGACGTCATTTTAAACAAGTTTTGTAATCCCCTTACCTAAGGACCATGACCATGAAGTTTGGTGACTATAGGCGCAATGGTTACCGAGGAGAAGACGTTTGAAAATGTTCACGGACGACGACGGACGACGGACGACGGACGACGACGGACGACAGACGACGGACACATTGCGGTAACAATACATCACATGAGCTTCGCTCAGGTGAGCTAAAAATGTCAAAGTCAATGGCGGCATGAGTGTGTTCCAAATGCTTACATGTTTCACGTGTCCAAACATTGAAGCAATCCATCAAGTAACAGTAATTTTATTCGATTGTCGCAGCCCCCCGTCACCTGGATGGCATGAGTTTGTAATACAGCGATTGGCGTCTGTAAGTTTTATTACATATGATTACAATAATGTACAATATAAACATGATAAACGGAGTACAAATATGAAGCATAGGTCTATGTTTTCATGACCATTTTAACTTCCGATCAAACTACGCACAGAGGATGCACAGTCTGACCTGGAGCTACGCTGATTGCAAACATTCAACAACTAACGGTTTACCAACGAAACATGCGAAGTATAATCGCATTGTGCCTGCATTGTAATTCGCACCAGTTTACTCAGTTCAGACTGCGCGGCGGCAAAAGTCAGACCGTTGGTCACTTTATGGAATAAATGAACGCAAACTGGTCATACATTGGGTTTGGGTTCGGCTAAACATGAATGGCGTGTACCTCTTTGCTGGGACGAAATAGCCATCAGGCCCGTGGCCAGGGGGGGTCGGAGCGGTCGGACGACCCCCCCGCCCAGCCTCGAGGTCCACTTTTTTAGCCTCGAGGTCCACTTTTTTAGACCCCCTAGATACCTCAGGCCCCCTTGGGCCTTCGAACGACCCCCCCCCCTCCCCCCCTTCAAACAGGAGTCTGGCTACGGGCCTGGCCATTCATCTATCAGGGAACGGGATATCATGATCACGTATGTGCACCGACCTGGATAGCGTGAGCTAATGGGGACACTATTCAGACCAACATAGCGACAGAGTGCGTATACATGTGCAATATTATACAAGCAATGTGATTCACTGACTGTGGTTTTACGTCTGTTCCAACAGCAAGATCACTTACAGACAACGAGCTATTTTGAACAGCGAGTTGCTATAATTTGCATACACATGCCAGTAATACACAACCCGGGTCAGACCAGCTGGTCCAGAGTTCACGAAGAGATGGATAAAACCATAGCCGGATAAAAACATCGGGAACAAATAATTAATTAAAACAATATAAACAATATAATAATATAATACATACCTGTAAATCCTTCGGTGAAGAAAGAAATGGAAAGACACTTTGTGAAGTAAAGGCAGCAGTAGCTGAAGAATATGTGCGCGTCTGAACACGGCTAGTTGAATGCGCAACTCAATGTTTCACACGACACAAAACTATACCAGACAACGGTTCGTGTGCAAAATCACCTAGACAATGAGACTCGCTATACGGTATAGTTATGAATTGGAAGTTCTTCGCGTTATGTAGTATAGCTTATCACGTATGTGTTAACATGACACAGCACATTGTGCCCGTCAATGAGGCGTAACGGCATGTGAGATGGTCACATGACTGATTGTATGACACGGACGGTCCGCCGTGCCGAGCTGAAGTGGTCAGGTCTATGCTCGACTTTGACAACGCAATACGTATTTTGAGGCGTTTACAACTATTCAAGACAACGCGACGAAATCCACCGGTAATGGACGCGTGGACCAGATTCAACAACTTGGTGGTGGGGAAGGTGCGAAAGACGCAGTCTGTAGAAGGTACATACAATGTACTTATAATTGGCGTGAGACAAGTACATGTAAATAGTTGCCGTAAATTCCGTCGAATGTTGTAAAATAGTATGGGCGCTTGATAATGCAATTTGGGTCCGAAATTACGCCGATAGTTGGCAATTTGTTACATGTGGGTAATATGCGTTTATGTTCTAGTTATATTGGGCATATACACATGCACGCATGTCCTGTTGTGACACAACGTAATACATTTTATATAAACGACATGTGTAGATAAGCATGCATTCAGGTTTGTATTTCACATAGCAGTGTCCGTGCGAGATGTAATACATAGTATTAACTGTAAGGTAAGTACATGTATGTGATGAATTCCATGTG
Organism: Conchocele bisecta; assembly: GCA_029237695.1. NCBI lineage: Eukaryota > Metazoa > Mollusca > Bivalvia > Lucinida > Thyasiridae > Conchocele > Conchocele bisecta. Next base: position 3,469 of record JAQRGA010000093.1, on the reverse strand, counting down.
ACGGTTCAAGTGAGTGGACACAGCATACGTTGGGACTGTTCCATTAATTGAATTGTCCGCTATTGGTTTTATCGTGGGCGGTTTGAAAGTACTTGTAACGTACTTTTCTCACGTATTGGAGTCCTGTGCTTAGTGGCGTGTTTTGTTCATGTAATCACGTTATACTATTGTGAATACCGTGTACACATGATCATGCAAGTATATTCACCGAAGAAATAGTCGAAAAACACTTCCTTATAAACAGCGTTCGTTGCATTTGCACAGTCTGATCAGGATCTGCACTACTCGCCATTCCATCAATGAAACACGAATACTGCGTCTAACTAATCAGAATTTTCTGTCTGTAACGCAGGGAGCATAGCTAAGTCGCCCTTGTGTTACATACAGAACATTCGGGTTAGCATTTAACAAGCAATATAGATCGTTATCAGGTTACAGGAGTGCGTTATTGGATCAGGAGCTGCAGTGAAAGTGAATGGGTTTAACGTCCCACCAACAGCTAGGGTCATATAGAGACGGGACCACAATTTAACGTCTTGTCCGACAGACTAGTGGGATGGAAATACTATGAAAGTATTTTTGATGCCTAAGGCGAGGTTTGAACCCACAACCTCCGGATTGGAAGTCAGGTGTTCGTACCACTAGGTCACAATCCATCCCATATTTTTTCAAACAGATTCCGGCTGATAAAATAACACTATTTCAGATCTATGTGACCATCTTTGTTTCTGAGCAGCCCAGTTTTTTTGACCTTATGTCTTGGTATTCAATTAGAATTGCTTCCTGTGGAACAGTGTTGGGGCCGCTGAAAATATTATAAAAAAATATGGTGGTCATTTGTCGTTCTTATGTGTAAGTGAACCTATGTTTTTTTTAACTTAGATCCAGTGTAGACACGTTTGTACCTTATTAAAAGGTTCTGTAATATTCACACAAACATCAAGAATATCGAAAATGTGGGTACAGGGGTATATGCGCATTCCGTTACGTTATATAGTTGTACCCGAGGGTCAAATTGTTCGTTTGACGGCCTATCTCTAGATAAGGTAATTTAAGGCCGGCCTACAGACTATAAAGCCAACATTTGCAAACACTGTGGATCCAGATGAGCCGGCTCGTCCCTTGTATAACCCATTCAACCCTACATACCATAAAGATTAGACGACACCAAATAGGTCTTACTATATTTAATTTAAACCGAATCCCATCCAACAATAAGGCCAGTCTCTCCTACTTTCACTATTCGTATGTATGCTGTGGGACTTACTTGTACATGACCTGCAGCCAGTCTGTACTGGTTCTGCATGAATTAAACAATAGGTTCACTTACTCCTAAGAAAGAAACATCCAACCTAGTCATATCTACTTCTACCCTCTGTGCGATTTCGCGCCATTTGGTATTCTCCAACAACCTATATATATAGTCATACCGGACTTTATCGGCACCTCCCGGCTTGCCAGGTATATTATTTTACTATGTATTTACTGCCGTAATATCATTCAGAACATCAATATGTCAATTCTAACCCGTACACAACATATCATGAGCACATCGATATCCAAACCGTAAACATAGTTTACAACCAATATCCTTTCTTAAAACAATAGCACAGAGAAAATGTCAATTTATTACGTGGATATGGCGTTTACAGAGGAGTTTCTCGCCATAGAAATGTTTAGTCTATCTTTACACTCAAATATAAACAGGTTTCGATGAATGTGGACTGTAATCATAGAAGTTGGAACCTTTTTTTATAACGGTTGTCTCGAATTCAAACATCAGACTATGCCGGAATACACACGATGCCCAATATATCCTAAATAATAATGGGAATTATAGTATACTTGATATACCTATTCAAAACCAACGGCTAATTATGTCTGCAGTATCGCTCCTAATCAAGAAACCACAATTGAAAACCATTTTGTTTTAGAAAACAAGACGCACTCGATATTAGTCGCTACAGGGCTGTCCGGTGTGAGTCACCATTGTTCACTATTCCATCAACAAACTAGAGGGTTGTATTTCAGACAGAACCATATGTCTCCCAAACACAACCATTGCATGTTATCGGGACTTGGAAACTTAGCATTTAAAGAAACAAGAGCATATATGTAGCTACCTTGTTTTTTCTGCGTAAGTTAGCTGTATACATAAACCACAGGTGCACAACTTCACATAGTGACAAACAGTCCTATACATTTTCGCAATTATAACTCAAACACGTATGGAAATACACGCCACACAAATTTGTGATGGACAAAATTGTCAATTTTCTCTAACTCGAGGTCATAACTCCATCCTTACACCTACACATGCTGATTAACATTCATAAATAGTTTCATGCCCAACAAAGGGCCGGATGTTGCTTGGGGGTGCGGAGGGCATGTTCCCTCTGAAATATTTGAAATCTAAGATTTCCTGCATTCTCAGGGCCCAGACTTGAGGGCCCAAAAAAGGGCCCGAGGTTGCTAGGGGGTCCGGGGCATGCTCCCCCTGAAATATTTGAAATCTAAGAGGCGTGAAACTCCATTTCCTGCATTTCTTAGTGCCCTGTCTTGAGTGCCCAATGGGCCCGATGTTGTTAGCGGGTGCCGGGGGCATGCTCCCCCGGAAATATTTGAAATCTAAGACGCATGAAACTCCATTTCTTGCATTCTCAGCAAGCTTGAGGATGAGAATATGTGCTTTATTACAGAATTAATGAGGGGGCCAGGCCCCCAACACAATTATTGAGGGGTGGGGGGGGGGCACTTCCGCCGCCCCTGAACAAACAAAAAAACTGATCAGGATGTGCACTGTTCGTCATTCCATCTTGAAACGCCCAATCATGATGCTAACAAGCAATGTAGACCGTTATCTGGCTACAGGAGTACTATTTGATCAGGAGCTACACTGGCCACACATCCCATAATACCCATTTCTAAAATCTGAATTACGAACTGTGTAGACCCTGATTAAACTCTGCGGATGCGCAGGATGATCTGGCGCTGCACTGGTTGCCTAACATGTAAGCCCCATTTCTCCAGTCACAGACTTCTAACGCGTTAGAACCGCACTTATGACACGAAGCGCCAACCTGGTCAATTATAACGCGTTACTTCTCGTTTCCAGCTCGTTATTTCTGTTTTCAAACGCGGCGTTAGTTTTTGAGAAGTAACGCGTTAGAAATATGCATTTTACTATATAGTTCATACATTTGCAACGCGTTACTTCTCAAAAGTAACGCGCTAGAATTCTAACGCGTTAGAAACGGGGCTTATGACACGACCCGCCACTCATAAGAGTTTACACGTACACAAGCGGTGACTGAATAATACAAATACCATATTGCACTAAACATTTTACCGCCAATACTATTGTCAGACAGACGCCGCCATAAAATGCATCTGTCAACTGAGTCAAACGTCTTTTTAAAATCGACAAAGGCACAGTATGTCGAGCGTGTGTCCTTAAAGGTACATGCCC